>JANVCQ010000231.1:42722507-42733976 GCA_025531925.1 Erythroxylum plowmanianum
TCACACAACTGCTTTGGTTGATTAACTTCTGGTAATCCGTTCACCATCTTTGACTTTGATAATAATTTTAGTCTGGTAAAACTGAGATGATCGAACCTCAAATGCCACAGCCAGGATTCATCTTCGATGACTTTGCCTCTGATCGGAATCTTTGTTGAATTACCGAATGTAACTTCACCACGAACTGTCTCATCCATGTTTGTAAACAACTCTTTCTGGCCACACATATGGTTGCTGGCACCAGTGTCCAGATACCAAACATTATTACTGCTTTGCTCATTTACTGGCAAAGAGAGAAGCATAACATCATTATCTTTCATATCTTCTGCTGCTGCAAAATGACTCCTTTCTTGTACCTCAGGATTCGATCTGCATTCGTAATTGAAATGACCATATTTATTACAATTATAACACTGCACTTGAGATTTATCTCTTCTTTGTTGAAATTTGCCTCGTCCTCTGTCTCTATAACCCTTTCCACGACCATATGTCAGATTTCCTTCATTTGTATTTTCTCTTTCAAAAAATTGTCTGCCACGTCCGTGTCCGCCTCGGTTGCTCCATCGACCACGTCCCATTTGGTAGCCACCTCTGTAGCCACCTTGACTTATTTTGTCCTGTTTTTGGCTACTACTTGCTTGACTTTCACCGGCTGATAATTTGCTTTGCAAGACTTTCTCCTAGTCGCCAGTATTATCATTCTGATTCATTCTTTGCTCATGTGCTTGGAGAGAACCAACGAGTTCATCAATTGAAAGTTCTGACAAATCTTTCGATTCTTCAATTGCGACAAAATGTAATCAAATTTGCGTGTAAGTAAACGCAAAAGCTTTTCCATTACACGAATATCGTCTAGAGTTTTACCATTTCTTTTCATTTCATTACCCACCGTTTTCAAACGAGTGACATAATCACCAATATTTTCTGAGCTTTGCATTTTTAGCATTTCAAACTCAGCTCTGAGTGATTGAAGACATACCTTTTTGGCTTTTTCAACTCCTTGGAAAGATTTCTGCAGAATCTCCCATGCTTCTTTTGAAGTCTTTGCGCTTGAAATTTTCTCAAACGTGGGTTCATCAACACCTTGAAAGATAAAGAACAACGCCTTCTTATCTTTCTTTCAATTTTCTTTCAACGTCTTTTTCTCAGCATCTGACAAGATTGCTTCGGCAGCTGCATCTACGGGCTCAGTATATCCATCATCAACAATATCCCATAAATCATGAGAACTAAGCATCACTCTTATTTGGATGCTCCAATTCCCATAATTTGTCTTTGTCAGTTTTGGAACTTGAGACTGGATCAAGTTGGCCATTGCTTCACTAATTCACCAACAAATGAACCTTGCTCTGATACCACTTGTTGGAAGCTTTGATGGGCTCCAAGTAAAAGAATTTTCACAAAATATGTATTTGTATTGATAACAAAATACTAACAAGATACAACAATTATTTCTCTCTAAATGCTACAGCACTTTTCTCTCAATATTTCTTTTCTCACAAAGAGCTACAGCTCTCTCTCTAAACACTTCTCTCTTTTTAAGTACTCTCTATTTTTCTCTCTTTTCTCATATATCATATGCCTATAAATGGTTACAAGACCACATATATATAGACATGCTAAAGGACTTCAAATCCAATTTGGATTCTTCTTACATTAATTAACTCCTTCTTATCTTCAAGACTTCAAATACAATTTGGCCACTTCTTTGACTCATCCTTATCTTCAAGACTTCAAATTCAATTTGGCCACTTCTTTGAGTCATCAAGTCACTCATCCTTATCCATAAGATTCTTCCATAAGCTTCTAAATTCATCCATAAGCTTCCACATCAACATTAGATATTTTTCTCCATCCCAAACCTTATCTTTTGTCATAACTCATAATTATCCATAATGAAGGAGGGTTTGTATTTTCTAACAAATAAGCTGCAATTGAAGTTTTTATCAGCTGAGAATAATCAGAAATAGTTGAAGAAATGCATACATAAACAAATTCATCAAAATATGGGCAAGTCTGAAGAAAATTATGAGAGGAGCACTTACATCGCAGTGAAAAGCAAACCTCATTGTGAGCATAATAGTTGCATTTCTGTCTCTCTCAGATTCAATGGCTAATATAAAGGAAACACCTTTCTTTGCTTGCCAGAACATTGCCTGAGCTGCAGCATTGCCACCGCCCCTAACTCCACACAACTAAAGCTTGAGATAAGAATGTCAAACATAGTTGCTAAAAATGTTAAGCCAACATAAAAAAAAATTTCCCAATCCAATATATCCACATATCGAAGTGGAGTAGTACTCCTTAGTGATAGACCTTACTTTACAAAGCTTGATCCTCATCTTCCCCACTTGAAGCACATGAATAGATTCGGATACATGGTCAGCATCACCAGGGTCGTTCCTCTCATTTTATAGGCCCCAGGCGAAATATAAAAAAAGCCCCAACAAAAATAATATACTTTATCTACATGTTTTGAATAAACCAACCATTTTCTATCGCTAATCTCTCCATTACTCAAATTTCTATAATAATAAGAATATAAAAAATGACGAGAGGCATTGTCTAAAGGAAACATAAGATTCAATTCTCTTACAGACCATTTTTCAACTAAAATATCCCTTGCTTTATTATCAAGACTATCCAAATTTCTAGGATTATAAATATTCAATACAGGGCTTACTTGCTCATCTACCTTTAAATTTTCTAAAATGGATGCAATTGATACATGATCATGCTCACTCAGATTTCTAATATCTTCGTGAATATGAATCTCATCACTTAAGTTTTTTTTTATGTTGTTCAAAACTCCCTTCACCTAATTTATTTCTCGAGACTCTCACTAGAAGAGCTACTCTTTTAATAAATTTATTAATTGTTCCTTTTTGGGATTCTATCAACTGTGCTACTTGTTTTCTTCTTTTTTTTCGTTTTTTCACTTCTAGACAAATGCTTTTTAGGCAACATAATATAAATTAATTGTAACACAGTTGGACTAGAAAAATAACAAAAGCACATATATGGAACTGGAAGAAGTATGCAAGCACAACCAAATTTCAATAGCTTCACAATATATCACAAAGATATATAAATGGTATTATATCTGTGATAGAGGAAAAAATAAATAGCAAAATTTAATATCTAATATTAAAAATAAAAATAAAGAGCAAATTTTAATGATAGAGCGACACTAATTTCTAAAAATACAAGAAATTAACATACTTAGAAAATAAGCTAATATAATGTCGACGTTAATGACAAATTACAAATTAATTATAACATATTCAAATATTTAATAAGCTAAAAATACATTAAAAATGAGAAACTTTACCTTTAAATTATACTCAGAACTCAGAATACAGAATCATGAAATTTTTTGTTGCTAATTTTTGTGTTGGAGTACCTTAAATACATATATTGATGAAAATAAAAAAATTAAAAGGTAAAAATATACCTAAATACTTCAATACTATTTATAAGTATAAAAAGTTAACGATAAATCTTGGAAGTTGCTTAAGTTTATTACTCTTGAAAAATGAAAATCTTAGTAGCCTCATCAACGTTCTCCACCAAATTTACCTATATTTATTACTACATTTAATACTCTTCTATCTTCATTACAGCCCAGAAAAGGAAGAAAAAGTTGCACAGTAGGAGAATAACAAAACACATTTATTACAAGAGGGGGGCCATGGGGCCCCTTTTTATGACTTGCCCAAGGTCGGCACTGAGCATCACTCATTTGGGTAATAACCGCCTAAGAAAAAATATAGTTAAAACCAAATATAGAAATCATAGATGATAGATATTTCAACTCAAACAAAAACTATTATATCTAACATAAATATGGAAATTGAGAAAATCATGAACAAAATCAATGATTTGCCTAAGCAAAACTTATTCCTTGTTCCATCCAGCATGTAGACAAAGTAGAGAGAGTGAGTGAACACCACGATTAGGCACATATGTAATACTAGAATAGTTTGAAAATGAACAACTCTCAAGTAAATCAACCTAATGCACAATTAACTAATTTGGGAAATGCTTAAATTGTGCAAAGAGCATTTATATTAAATTCAAAGTCATGTTTTCGAACAAGTACCTCTACATAGCCACCCAGACCAGCAGCTAAGCAAAGAATTAGGTTAGTTTTGAATTCTATTTAGTATTGCAAAAGGACAATCTTAAAATGAAAATTTTGAGAAAAATTATCGTCATGAAACCTGCATTAGTAAACCAAATTAGACCAGAAAAGTAGTTGAAGGGAATACCTAGATCAATGACACTAGTTGTAGTTGATCTTTACATACAATTTCAACTTACAAGACTCACCCAACATCAAAAGGCTTTAGAGCATAAACTAATTGTGTAGCTCCTTGTATTATCATATGCCAATAAATTAGTCATAGGTTAATGTTACTATCCATAAAAAATCTCACCAAATACATCTCCTGATCAATCATGTCCAACATCACATGAGATGACAATATCATCTTCAAATCGAGGAATTTAATAATCACTCACAAATGATATTCAGTTGTCAATTGCGATGCCAATAAATACCTTACTTGGTTACTGCAACATTTTGATCCTTCTCGCTTCTTGAACCTCCTCCATCAATTCTTCCAAGTCCTAATAGCCACACCAAATGTCAAGGAGATATACAAACAAGCTTCATACAATTCCAAAAATGAGACCCATAAAGGATAACATGAAAAAGGACGCAATATGGAAGAAGATGGAAGAAAAAGCACGGAAAATCACAAAACTTAAGAGAAGAAGAAGCAATATGGAAGACAGTGGAGCCTTTTCTCAATCACATGGGCCGTAAACCATTGTCCAGCTACCAATATTTGATGATAAGCAGTTTAGCATGAAGACCAAGTCAGACCATATTGGAATTATGTCTTAGAGATGATATCCAAAGCATAAGACTCCTAGCAACTTTAACACCTAGAAAATATTTCAAAAATACCAAATATTTCATATGAAAACACTCGCTCAAATAGATCTCGAACCTTTATGTGGTAGCATAATCATTTCTAGAAATTATCAAATCATTGACATAAATAAGGACATTGATCTGGACACTACTTTTCTACAAAGTGAACAATGAGTAAGTAGAGTAAGATTGTCTAAAATCATACCCCTTCAAAGCAGCAAAAGGTTTAGTGAACCAATATCTAGGGCTTATTTTAATCCATAAAACGATTTTTGAAGCTTGCACACAGTTCTTAGACTCTATACTTATAAATAATCGAGCTATTATCAATTCTTTCAACTTATTATCAAAAGCTTGCATAGTTAAAAATGTTAATGTCGTAACCATCTTGACAATTGGAGCAAATGTTTATATATAATCAATTCTTTCAACTTATTATCAAAAATCAACAATTGAGCTTTAAACCCTGTTAAAGAGCCATGTGAATTGTATTTAATCTTATATACCAATTTTCAACCAAGTGCCTTCTAGGTAAATATTCTAGCGTCTACGTCCCATTATCTTCTAGTACCTGAATTTCATTCTACATTGCCTCTCTCTACCTTTCATCCTTAGTGCTTCTAAGAGGAATGAGGGTTATAACAACTCACTATGTGTGTTATTGAACAGAGCATACTTAAGGTATGCATGGGCGCAAGAGAACTAGTAGAGGGGCTCAATTTCGGGATCGTATTAGTAACATAATTGCATAGACGAATAGATGACTATCTCCTTCAATATACACGACCTAGTTGATTATCATGACGCTATTTGCCATCAACCCTCGCAACCTATGCCACTTGCATCTCACCACCATGTAGAATAACTTGTATTTATACTATAGAGTATAAAGTTGTGTATTATAGTTATGTAATATAGAGTTTCTAATTTTTGCATTTTCTGTATATAGTTGGTGTTGTTTTTGTTTACACAGACATTGATGGTATAAATACCATCAGTTCTCTTTTTGTAAATAATAAGCATTATACAGTGATTACGAAACCACTTCATAAACAGAACTAGGTTCCTTGAGTTTACAGATTCTTCATAGTATCAGAGCAATCTGGGTAGATTCACACATCTATGAGATTGAGTCATGGTCAACGGCGTAAATAATTTGAGGTCCTCATTTGGAAGCGTGGTTGGAGAGGAGAATCCGATGTTCTTGCAGAACTTGGATCATCCAATAATGGTGCTTCTTATAACTCTATTAAGTGGGAATAACTACCTATCGTGGAGTCGTGCGATGCAAATCGCGTTGGTGGCAAAGTTGAAGCTCGATTTTATCACCGATAAATGTGAGAGGCCAAGGGAAGATTCGCTATACTACGATCGATGGTGTCGGTGGATTTTATGGTGACGTCATGGATACTTAACTCCATCTCCAAGGATATCATCGAGTCGTTCTTGTACACGGCTCAGCTAAGGATCTTTGGAAAGACTTAGAGAGGCGATATGGAGAATGCAATGGGCCACTACTGTATCAGCTTAAGCATGAGATCAACTCGATTTCATAAGGGGATTTGTCAATCTCAGGTATTTTACTAAACTGAAACGATTATAGGATGAGTTGAATTGTTTGGCTCCCATTCTGCAATGCTCATACAGAGTCCTAAAGCAATGTTCGTGTGGGTCTCTTAAATAGTTGATTGAATTTGGGGATAATGATAGATTGGTACAATTTCTAATGAGTATGAATGAAGAATATGATGCAATTAGGAGTCAGATTCTTGTGATGGATCCCTTTGCCTCATGTGGATAGGGCTTATTCGATGGTTGTTAGGGTTGAAAAACATAGGGAAGTGAACATTTCTTTTGTTGATAACACGACCAGTGCAATACTGGTGCGTAGTTCTGGTGATAGTAATGGAAAAGGCATTAGTAGAGGTAGTTCCAAGTGCAATACTGATGCGTGGTTCTGGTGGCAGTAGTGGAAAAGGCATTGGTAGAGGTAGTTCCAAGAAACAGATAAATAAGGAGGACATGTATTGTGATTTTTGTAAAATGAGGAGACATACTCAAGATACCTGTTTCAAGATTCATGGGTATCTGGATTGGTATAAGAGTTCTAAAGATAAAAAAGGAGGGGATATGAATAAGGAGTTGGTGAATATGAGTGATTCACCTTTGGATTACTCAGTGGAAAAGGATACAAAGGAACTGGCCTAGAAACAAGATGTGGCAACAATGATTCAACAAGGCATTATGAGTTATGCAGATGAAGGACAAAGGAGGAGATGTCATCAACTTTGCACACTACAATGACTTTGCAGGTAGCACTTTCAATCATTCTTTTAGTTCAGTTAGTTCAATTGAATGTGGTTCTTGGATAACAGACATAGGTGCTTCCAATAATAAGTGCCATGATATTGATTTGTTTGACAAACCTAAACCTGTAGTTAGATATACCCTTGTTCACCTACCGAATGGGACAGTTAAGACAGTAGATTTCATAGGGAATATTGTTCTTTGTGATAATCTTAATCTATCATCCGTTTTGCTTATACCTTCTTTCAAATATAATTTGCTTTCAATGAACAAACTAGCTTGCCAATCTCATACCAAATTTACCTTTTATGCAACCTTTTGTGTTCTACAGGACCTTGTGATTAATGAGGTCTTAGCAGTTGGGAAGGTAAATACAAGACTCTATATTCTTGATAAATTCTTTTTTCATAGAAATATCATTTTGTCTTACATCACACGTTTAGGAAAGAGTATCAATAAACTAATACAATGTCATAGTGCTATTGATGATGTTTTTTGGCACCAAAGATTGGGCCATCCATCTCTCAATGTACTGAAACAGTTGCAAAATTCTTTCAATAACATGAATTTTTCTGAACAGTCGTGTGATGTATGTCATCTTTCAAAACAAACCAAATTTCCTTTTCCTAAGAGCAGTATTAGTACAGTTGCATATTTTGAACTATTACATATGGATCTTTGGGATCCTTATAAGCAAGGGTCGATTAGTGGAGAACACTAAATCCTTACCATAGTAGATGATTTTTCTAGAACAACCTGGACTTACCTACTTAAACAAAAAAAGTCAGACTTCATTTTTCTTAGAGAAATTTCTTAAACATATCCAAAATCAATTTCATGCTACAATCAAGGTTGTTAGAACAGATAATGGGATAGAGTTCTTCAGTCATAGTTGTCAGAAAATATTTTTCAACTATGGAATTATACACCAGAAAACCTCTCCCTATACTCCACAACAAAATAGAGTTGTTGAAAGAAAACATAGGCATTTGTTGCAAAATGATAGAGCACTTATGTTTCAGTCCCATTTACTAAAACAATTTTGGGGAGATTCCATTTTAACTGCTACCTACATCATAAATAAGCTTTCAACTCCTGTTCTAAAATGGTAGTCTCCTTATTATGTTCTTTTTCATATGAAACTTGATTATAATTTCCTGAGAACCTTTGGTTGTTTGTGTTATGCTTCTAACACTTTTCCTCATAAGGATAAATTTGCACCTAGGGCTTTCAAAGTCTGTTTTTATTGGTTATTCTTCAGGGTAAAAGGCTTACAAACTTTATGATTTGCAAAGCCATCATATTTTCATTTCTAGGGATGTTATTTTCTATGAAAATAAATTTCCTTTTCTATCCATTTCCTCAGATCTAGAATCAGTTCCTTTGCCCAATCAAAATGTTTTACCATCTGTTGTGTCTCAAGAATCTTCATCAGTGAAAATCTTAATGTGGATTCTTCAGATTTTTTAATTTTCTCTTCCTTTCATACTCCATGCTCCACTGATCTAGCACAGAGTCCAGCTCCTATTAGTAGGAGTACTCATGTGACCCAACGACCTAATTAGTTGGATGATTTTGTTTCACATGCATCTGTTACTGATATTCCTCCTGCTGTTGTTCCTACTGTGATTAATTATTCTCATACACCTCCTACATATCCATTTGTACCCTCTTCTCATCTTACATCAGATTATCATGCTCTTTTAGCAAATGTGTCTAATATTGAAGAACCTAGTGCCTTTTGAGCAAGCTAAAACCAATTTGAATTGGTTGAATGCTATGGAGGCTAAACTGACAACCCTTGATAATAATCATACTTGGGACCTTACTATTTTACCGAAGGGAAAGAAGGCTATAGGTTCTAAATGGGTTTATAAAGTTAAACTCAAACCTGATGGGACTGTTGATAGGTATAAGGCTAGGTTAGTAGCAAATGGCTATAATCAAATTGAGGGAGTAGATTATAATGAATGTTTTTCTCCAGTTGTTAAAATGGTTACTATAAGAATTTTTATAGCTATTGCTGCTGCCAAAGGATGACCTTTACATCAGTTGGACATAAATAATGCGTTTTTGCATGGGTATATTGATGAGGAATTGTACATGTTACCTCCTCAAGGATATACCAAGGCTGGTTCTAATGAAGATTGTCGTTTGAGGAGGTCTTTATATAACCTTAAGCAAGCCTCACGGCAATGAAATCATGAGCTTACTGTTTCTCTTTGTAAACAAAATTTTATTCAATCTGCTCATGATCCATGTCTCTTCCTTAAATTCGAAGGGAATGGTTATATTGCTATTGTTGTGTATGTTGATGATGTATTAATCATGGGTCCAACGGAGACATGTATTAATCAAGTTAAAGCATGAGCAATTTACTATTAAAGATATGGGATCTGCAAAATATTTCTTTAGGTTGGAACTTGCTAGGTCACCTAATGGCTTGTATGTGAATCAGTGAAAGTATGTGTTAGATATTCTCAAGAATGCAAGGTTAACTTGTTCGAAAGAGGCAGTCACTCCTTTATCTCCTCACTATCGGTTTGATGATGCTAGCTCTCCTTTATTGGAGAATCCAGATAGATATCGGAGGTTAGTTGGACATCTCCTTTATCTTAGTTTTACCCAATAAATAACTTTAACTTGCTTATTACATTGTCTTTCCACCGTAGCAAATCAATTCAACAAAGTACGAAATACGTTTTTCTTATCAGTTAGTAGTACGTTTTTCTTATGGGTTAGTAAGAACATCTAGACAACATGAGAATAATTATCTACTATTGTCTAAAAATATGAAGCTCCACAAGAGGACAAAGTACTCTATGCACCATATACATCACGTGTGGTATCCTCGGACAATAATAGAGCTCGGTCCTCCATTCACCCGCACCAGTCAACATTCTCCAACTGATGTATAACACGTAGATTATTAGTGAATTGGACAATACAGTTTCACTCATCTATCAATTATAACACAGAAATGAGATTGCAATTTCAACGGGGCACGTTGAGCGTTTTCAAGCTTAAAATTCCCATCAAGTCTCACTGACCCTTCCTTAGTTACAGTGGCATGTGTCCATCTAGTAGTCCAATGAGACATCCAGACAGCTCTTGCAATTCACATGAGCTCTTCAAACTCCCAGTCATATGATTGGAGTAGAGTACTATTGTTTTATCCTTCACCTCTCAACGTCTCCCTTCGTCCTGGCGTCGGTTTGAACAGCATGTCCCATAATCTCCCCTCGTACTTCCTTAGCGCCAGTGATGATCTTCATCCTTATTGGATGTGTAACGTACATCATATATTTTGAAGAAAAAAGTCTCCATCAATTTTGAAGATACTTTTCATCCTAGAACGTACGCTTGTTTGCAATTTTAGTCTCATAACAGCCACTGATTCTTATGTCAGGTTTACAATAATGTTCGTACATTATATCTTTTGAATCCACGAAGCCAGTGACTAATGACCGGCTTCTGATGACAATGGTCACTCTCCTATTTTATGGGAAGGCCATGTGACCAACTTGTACCTATTTCCACAAATCAGCATCGCCAATACTTTTCTGCTATCCTTTCTAAATACCTAGGTCAAAGAAGTTAAAATATGGATTACTTAAGTTTGTAAAACAATGTCGTATGCTAAAATTAGTTTCAAGTTTATAAAGAAACCAAGTGATTATTTTCTGTATATCCTACCTTTTGTGTGTAAACCTTTCTTTATATTCAGAAAGTAAGAGATATGAACAGAAAATGTGCACACGTGGATCGACAAATCAAGTTGATATGCAAAAGCTGAGCTTCTAAAAGCTTATAGAGAAAGGGAAAGACTATTCTGCGTCAATTTTTGATAAGCATTTCTTGTCTGCGTCCCCAACAAGCTGGTCTTCATCTTCTTTATGTTAAAGCACCATGCTATCTCAAAGATTAGGATATTGTTGAAGACAAGCCAGATGCCTTGCCAGGACTGGATCTTTCCTGGTACCAGATGCTTGATGCTTTCTTTTCTTCTTTTGTCTTTTTGATTTGTCATAACAACCCTTTCCAAACCACCATCACCAGGAAAGTGAGTGATAAGGCTAAATAGAATGACTATGCCACTACAAGAAAAATGTAGATTAGCGACGGAAATTTAGCAACGGAAACATTTCCGTTGGCAATTAGCGACGGAAATATGCTTTCCGTCGCTAAAATTGAGTGATTTAGCGACGGTACTAATATTC
>JANVCQ010000231.1:42775830-42786978 GCA_025531925.1 Erythroxylum plowmanianum
TATCGATAAATTAATAAAATATTTATTTATCGATAAATTAATAACTCCGTATAAGATAATAATTTTTCAGGTCCCAACAATATTCATTTATTGAGATTTTACTGTAATTAAAATTGAAAGTTGATTAGTAGTCATTTGAAAAGAAGTTATTTAAGCACGCCTGGTAAGACGCGAACCTACAATCGCCTGACTAGAGCATACACCGATAACAAAGAATGAAACAGAGCAAGCCTAGAGACAGGTCTTTAAACAAACAACTGCATTACTTATTTCATTAAACGTAGCCAATTATATAGGCTCAAAACACTACAATTCTTCCTAAATAATCTCAACAAAATACACATCTTTAATCGAACGTGGACTAAATTCAACAACCATAACAAATTCCTAAATACCAGGTCTTCTATTATTCATAAAAATACCTTAACACTCTCCTTTAAACTGATGTCTGCTAAGATCAGTTTAGATAAAGAGACTACTAAATTCTATCTTTTTGAATGTCTCTCCTAAACCACATCTTCTGAGGAACACATTCCAAGCATGATTCGAAGCTTCACGAATACAGCAGACTTGAGAGGCTTCGTCAATATATCAGCAGTTTGAGCTTCACGCTTAAAGAATAATAATTCATAACACCATCCTGACTAAATTCACGCAAAAAGTGGAACCTTACATTAATGTGTTTGCTCCTTCCGTGTAGAATTGGATTTTTCGAAAGCTTTATTGTTGACATATTGTCACAATAAATTACTGTTGGATCTTCTTGCTGGTTGTGTATAACTTCAAGTAACCTTCTCAACCAAATAGCCTGACACGCACTAGACGCAACGGCAACAAACTCAGCTTCAGTTGTTGATAACGTCACAATCTGTTGTTTTTTGATGACCATGTGACAACCCCAGAACTCGACATAAACATAGAACCGGATGTGCTTTTCCTATCATCTGGGTCTCCGACGTAATCACTATCTGTAAAATCGATCAGTCTTGAATCTCCATTAGTCTTATACAAAATTCCAAAGCTTGGGAATCCTCTTTGCTGCTAAAAAATGAGATTATGTCGGATTCTCCATATATCTGATGATTAAACCAACCGAATGCATAATGTCTGGCCTTGTAGACGTCAAATACATGAGACTTCCAATGATTTGCTTGAAAAGAGTAGCATTTACCCTTCTCCCTCCTTCATTCTTTCTGAGCTTCAAACCTAGTTCCAATGGAGTTGAGATTGAGTTACAGTCCTTCATTTTAAACTTGTCAAGAATCTCCATAGTGTATTTCTTTTGTGAAATGAAAGTATCGGCAGATGATTGCCTCACTTCTATGCCAAGAAAATAATGCATTAACCCCAAATCAGTCATATCAAACTCATTCAACATGGATTTTTTAAAATCATCAATCATGGATCCATCATTACTAACATAGATAAAGTCATCAACATATAAACACACAATCAAAAACTTCTTTGCATCTTGTGTTCATAAGGACATTTAAGAAATCCTTCTTTAGCAAAGTAAGCATCTATACGACTGTACCAAGCTCGTGGTGCTTGTTTCAGTCCGTATAAAGCTTTTTTTAGCTTATATACCTGATTCTCATGACCTTACTTTACATATCCAGGAGGTTGATCGACGTACACCTCTTCCTCTAATTCACCATGCAAAAATGCTGACTTCACATCTAATAGATAGATTGGCCATGAATTTGCAGTAGCAATAGATAACACCACACGTATGGTATCAAGTCGCACAAACGGTGCAAATACTTCTTTATAGTCCAACCCAAATTCTTGTTTATACCCTTTTGCAACAAGTCGCGCCTTGTACTTATCAACTTCTCCATCCTTTTTCAACTTTGTTTTATAAACCCATTTGACATTGATGGATTTTTGTCCTGATGGAAGATTAAAGAGCTCCCAGGTGTTGTTTTTCTCTATTGACTTGATCTCTTCATCCATAGCGTTTTGCCACTTTGTATCTTTAACAACTTCTTGAAATGTGATTGGGTCACAATCTGAAAACAAAACAAAATGAGCTATGGGATCTTCATCAAATAAATCATCTCCACTTACATAATCCATCATCCAGGCTGGTCGCTTTCTTTGGCGAGGTTGTTCTTCAGGTGAACTAGTCATTGTCAAATCTCCACTAGAGACTTGAATCTGTTGTTGTATTCTAGGTTCTGTATTAAATGGTTGTTTCTCTGCGGAATTGTTTTTATCGTCACCATCAAAATCTACAAGAATTTATTGTTGCTATGGACCTGTCTCAACCCAATGCCATGTGCTTTCTTCATCAAAAACTACATCCCGACTTATGATGATTTGCTTAGTTGTAAGATTGAACAATTTCTAGGCTTTAGATTGCTCACTGACTCCTACGAAAACACATTTTTCACCTTTGTCATCTAATTTCTTCCTCTTCTCATCTGGTATGTGTGCAAATGCGATGCATTCAAAAATTTTAAAGTGATCAACTAATGGTTTTCGACCACTCCAACATTCTTCCGGTGTCATATTTTGAACTGCAAATGTAGGACAATGATTCAAAACATGCACACTCCAAAGCACAGCTTCTGGCTAAAAACTTTTCGGAACCTTCCCATTTTTCAAAAGACTTCTAACCATATTCAATATAGTACGATTCTTCCTCTCTGAAACTCCATTCTGCTGGGGGGTATATGGAGTTGTTAATTGTCTGTTGATTCCATATTCCTCACAAAATGATGAGAATTCTTTTGAACAAAATCCATCACCGCAATCCGTACGAAGGGTTTGCATAGTTGTTTCTGCTTCATTCTCCACACGTGCTTTGAAGCTTTTAAAATCATCAAGAGCTTCTGATTTTTGCTGTAAAAAATACACCCAAGTTTTTCGACTATAGTCATCAATGAAAGTAATTTAGATACTTTTTACCTCCATTTGAACATGGTGTTATTGGTCCATAAATGTCAGAGTGAACCAATTGCAAAACTTTCTTTGCTTTCTAAGACTTTCCAAATGTGAATTGCTCTCGATATTGTTTGCTGACAATGCAGGTGTCACATGCTTTTGTAGGCGGATGAATTTGAGGAAGACCGATTGCCATATTCTTCTAAAAAAGTGTCTTTAAACCGTTGAAATTTAAGTAACCATAGCAATTATGCCAAAGTCACATAGAATCATTAATTGAAATTGTAAAACAAGTATGTAGAGTCTTTAGCTGAAGTGGATATAGTCTGTTTGCTGACATTTTAACTTGAGAAATCAGACCCTTCACTGGATCACAAATTTCGCAAGCTCCATTCTTTATCGTTGCTTCATATCCCTTCTCTTACAACTGCCCCACACTTACCAAATTTTAAATCAGGAATATAACAGACATTAGAGATAGTTGCAATGTTATCATCCTTTGACTTAATTTGAACATCACCTATTCCTATTACTATTACTTAAGAATGATCACCAATATTCATAGTAGTATGCAAATCTTTATTTAAATGAGAAAAGAATGACTTACTACCACACATGTGATTGCTATAGCCTGTATCCAAGTACCATATGTCTGGTTCATGCTTGTTTTCATTGACGTTGAATGCCATCAACAGTGTCTCTTCTTCCTTATTCTCCATGGAATTTGACTTCTCTCCTTTGTTTTTATCTTGAGGCATTTTGGTATAACACTCCGAACGATAATGACCAAACTTGTGACACCTGAAACATTCTATCCGTGATTTGTTGAAATTTTGATTTTGATCACACCCTCCCCCCTGCTTTAATCTTCGACATTATCTCTAGCATTCTGATGGTGTCTGCCTCCGTCTCTATTGCCTTGTCCGCCTCGACTTCGACCTCGTCCTCTTCCCCTTCCTTTTGAATTTGTGGAATCAGGCGAGGTAAAGATTTTGAGAGCTTACTCTTCTGCAGTGGTGGTGTTGCGATTTATTATTTGTTCATGAATTAACAAAGAATTTTGAAACTCATCAATGGAGAGAGTATCTATCTCTTTCGACTCTTCAATTGAATAAGCAACAAAGTCATATTTTGGATCTAGCGAACGTAAAATCTTTTTAACAATTGTGACATCCTCAAGCTTTTCCCTGTGAATTTGCATTTTGTTTGTGATTGCCATCGTCCTCAAGAAATATTTAGAAACTACTTCACCAGACTTCATGCGTAAAGTCTCGAATTCACCACAGAGATTTTGAAGTAGTACTCTCTTTGCCCTTGCATTTCCTTGCTACTTCTTCTTCATGGAGTCCCAAATCTGTTTTAAAGTATCCTTACAAAGAATAGTCTCCAAAATAGAACAATCAATAGATTGAAAAAGATAATTTTTTGCATTGAAATCCTTTAACTTTATGTTGTCTTTTGATCCTCTGTTAAGACAACTCCTTCTGATGGTTCTGTATAACCACTATCCACAACTTGCCAGTACTCTTTTGATCTCAAAAAGTTTTCCATCAGCATGCTCCAATGGTCATAGTGACCATCGAAGATTGGAATTACAGGTTATGCAAACTTGTTTATGGCCATTTGTTTATGCAGCTAAATGTGTGTTTTTGGCTCACGTGTTTCACTCGGATCGCTTACATATTTCTCTCACGTGTTTCACTAACCTGGCTCTGATACCACTGATAACTAATGAAAACAGAGCATACACCGATAGTAAAGAATGAAATAGAGCAAGCCCAAAGACAAGTCTTTAAACAAACAACTGTAACACTTGTTTCATTAAACGTAGCCAATTATATAGGCTCATAACACTACAACTCTTCCTGAATAATCTCAACAAAATACACATCTTTAATTGAACGTGGACTAAATTCATCAACCATAACAAATTCCTAAATACCAGGTCTTCCATTATTTATAAAAATATCTTAATAATCGTGGCTTCAGGTTAACAATATTCTCCCATGGTTCAAAGGCCACCTTGCCCTCAAGGTGATAAGTGCGACAAAGGAAATCTCAATCTTCCAAGGAGGTTTCTTTCGGGGGTGAGCTTGTGCATTGGAAGGTGACGAACATACGTATTGGAGAAACTGATTCATCTAATTTGGAAGCTAGCATGACCAAAGGTTTGATTAATGGACAACAGTCTTTGCAAGTGGGAGGCAAATCGAGGACTGACGTCATAACAGGTCCATGATGCAATTTCAAAATAGAATAGTGAAAAACCAAGTAGATTTTAACAATAAGTGGAAGGTCTAAACGATAAGATGTGGCTCCTACCTTCTCCAAAACTTGATAAGGACCACAGTAATGCTAAATGCATGGCGGTGCTATAGGAACACTCAGCAAATGCAAGAAAGTTATGCCTTTGTTGAGGTTTGTTATGAACAAATGTTCGTGGGTATTGTTCCTGGTGTGGTTAACCACCTTCATTTGCTTGTGGTTTTGAGAGTTGTATATCGTGCTCACGCATAGGCGAGTGCCATTCATCTTAAGGAGTTCTCTCCAAAATTGGCTAACAAAGATGGGGTCTCTGTCGAAAACTAAACTCTTTAGTATGACATAAAACTCAATGTGGCTAAAATGTATTATGACCATCATCTATGGCATGTCTTCCTTTCTCATGTGAATATGATGATATCCTTGACACGGGTCTAGTTTGAAGAATTATTAAGCTCCATTCAACTCGTCTAGGAGTTCATCAATGGTACGTATCAAAAACCTTTCTTTGATGGTTATAGCATTCAAGGCTCGATAATCTATAAAAAAAGTCAACTATCGTCTTTTTTAAACTAATAAAACCATAAAGAATATAGACTTTGGCTAGTTTGGATTATTCCGATTTTTTACATTTAGATGACTTAATTATCTATCTCTCTTTTTTATGAATATAGGTATCAGTATGGTCGTACATGATGACAACAAAAATGTATGAATGTGAATGTATGACAATGGGAATCGTTATTGAAAAATCTGAAGGAGTGTAGTAGTTTCGTAAACTTTTTGATTTACCGTAGTCGTTTCTAGCATAATAAAAAACCAAAAGAAATTAAACACACAAATATAAATCAACATCGATATTTGTTAACGCAGTTTGGCACACCTTACCTATGTTTGAAGGGCCCTCACCCAGCTTAATTCTTTCATTAATGACAATAGTTTTATACAAAGCTTTACTGAACCGACACCACTCAACCATTAACACTATCCCTCGTCCTCACAACCTGTGAAAAAATTTCACACCCAATAACACGATCGACTCGTGTTAACCTCAACAGATGATTTTTCTCAACAATCTTTTAACGTAAGAACAATAAACGAATAACTCAAGTGATTAAACAAAATTCAACATAAATGAAAACACTTGAGAAAGAAAAGAAAAACAACTTTCCGATAGGTTCAACTCCTCTAAAATAGATCTGAAAGTTATCACCACAAACTACGGGTTGATTCACATAAAAAGCGATATTAACTTACAGCTGTAAGAGAAAGACATCAAGTATGACAGCCCATGCAAACAAGTCTTCACACAAAATCCAACAGACCCCACACCATGATTAACCTTGGCAAAAATCACACACAATATGTAGAACAACCCACCCATGAGCCATACAACAAAAATCAACACCCAGTCATTACCACTCTAAGATGTCGCACCCACAAAGAAAACAATTAACAACCGTTGCAACCTAAGATGAAATTATATCAACATAGAGATCTCCACATTAGTGCTTTCATGTACTGTGTTTCAATCACCAAAACAAATAGACCATGGTCTCACTTGACACACATCTGTGACCAGCCCACACTTGGCAAAGAAGGAGTCACCCACACAAGGAGTCATACATGCATAACTCCAAATCTATAGCTCACTAACACTACCCTTCAACCCACGACAATATGGTACACACGCACTCTTATTCTAGATGAGGGTCATACACACTCACACTAGGCAAACTTTAGCAATCACGCATCCATCAAATCACCAAAATAA
Source organism: Erythroxylum plowmanianum (assembly GCA_025531925.1). Taxonomy (NCBI): domain Eukaryota; kingdom Viridiplantae; phylum Streptophyta; class Magnoliopsida; order Malpighiales; family Erythroxylaceae; genus Erythroxylum; species Erythroxylum plowmanianum. The sequence goes on from JANVCQ010000231.1 coordinate 42,782,756, forward strand.
TTAAATCAAAGCTTCACCATTCACTTGCAGTTGCAATCAATACTCAACCAAAAAAAATCACCAAAATCACTCATGTAAACCTACCTAGCTACAGTAGAAAGAAACATGATGTATCCATAATCTGACATAATCCACTTGAACTTCAATTAAAGATATACTTCTAATTTCACTGTGATTCTTATAACAGAGTCCAACTCAAATAAAGAGTGTTACTTATTTACACCATATCTTGATTTGAATTTTTAAACATTATCTTGAAGACCCAAAAATAAAAAATGTCAAAATTAAATAATTAAGATATAATAAACATCTTAACAGTTATTATTCAGTGCAAACAATGTCCTTTATATGGGCATACATGAAAAGATTTCTTCCTTAATTATTGGAACAAATTCAACTGCTTTTTAATACTTAGGAACAACTTAAACAAACTCAACTATTTCCTAATGACTAGGAACAACCAAAAAAACTCAACTACTTCCAAAAAATACAAATTGTTAAACAAATTAGCCGTATGCTCGATCAATTAAAATCTCAACTAATGTTGATAATTCTAACACCCCCCCTCAGCATCAACTTCTACCCTTTTCACCATGCCAAGCTGATGATAGAAACTTTGTAACTTAATGCTAATTAAGCGCTTTGTGAACAAGTCTGTAACTTGGATCCTCGTGTCAATATGTTTCATTTCGATTTTTTCTTACAGGACTCTTCCTTGATTCCCCTGCATCTTCTTTTTCTACAGTAGCAGCGTTGGCATACTTAAATTTTGGCTTTCTTGTTCTTGTTGATCTTCTGATTGTATTGGGTGCTTTAGCTTCATTAATATCAGCTTCTTTGCTTAGTTGTTGATACACACAAATTTGCTAAAGGCTTTCAGTTACACACTCTCCAATATTGTCTCCATTTTTTGTATCGTCTACTCCGCCTAGATTGAACTGAACTTGAGAGGATTCCATAGCTTCTTTAAAATCATTTGACCCTGGTAGTAATACATTCTCTAAAGACCACCATGAAGACACTTCATCAAATACCACATTTATGGATATGTAACACTTCCCAGTTATAGGATCATAACACTTCCACTCTTTTCTTTATTGTAGTATCCTATAAAGATAAACCTAGCAACCTTCTTGTCCATCTTATTACGTAAGTGTTTAGGAATAAACACATAATATACATATCCAAAAAATTGAAAATAATTAACAATAGGTTGCGTGCTCCATAATTTCTCAAAAGGTGAAAGAAAAGATAAACTTCGTTGAGCAAGTCTATCAATCACATAGGTAGCAATCTTCACTGCTTCCACCCAAAAACATCCCAAAATATTTTTTACATGAAGCATAACTTGACATCATTCAGTTAAGTGCATGTTCTTCCTTTCTTCTACTCCATTTTGCTACGGAGTGTTAGCAGATGTAAACTGGTGTTGTATTTGACATTTGGGAAGTAATCTTAAAAACTCATTTAAGGTATACTGTCAACCGTTATCTGTGTATACACATTTGATTATCTTAACAACCTTTGCTTCAGTTGATTCCTTGAACTCTTCAAATTTTGAAAAAGTTTTATTTTTTCCTTCTTGAAGCACACCCACATATACCTAGAAAAATCATCAATAAATGTCACCATATACTTCATTCCACCAATGGAAGCTTGTTTAACAGGTTCAAACATGTCAGAGTGAATTATTTAAATTTGGACTCCACATATGGTAATTGATGTGCTTTTCCAAACTGACAACCTGCATATATAGTGTTTGTCCTTACTTTTAGTTAGAAAAGTTCTTTTACCATAGACTTCTTCATCATCACATCTAACTTAAAATAAATAATGTGACTTAACCTCATATGTCAAAAACATGTCGTCTTGTTCTTTCTAGTCTTATCTACGTATGCAACTTTCGCAAATATCACATAAATTAAATCTTGTTATGTCCCTTCGTCATTGGTTCTTCTTTAACCTCAAGGTCATAATATGCCTTCACATCTCTTGGACTAAACAAACCAAAATGGTCTGAAGATGTTAATTGTGTTACTGAAATGAGATTTTTTTCATACCTGGGACATGATAGACATTGTGAAGTGGCACATCGTTAGCACTACACTGGGGAGATATTACTGTATTACCAATGTGAGCAATTGGTAATTTTAAATTGTTTGTTGTCACTACCAAATGACTTCTTTTATATTCTGATAGACCCTACAGCTACCTTTTATCACCAATCATATGATTTGAGCAACCTGAGTCAACAATCCAATTTTTTCTGATAATCAAAATAATTAGATATTGTTGCCATAAGAGCTAACTCCTCTTCTGGAGCAAAAAGTGCTTCAACATCCCATTCATCCTTGCTTTTGGAAGTGGCAGCGTTACTCTCCACAGTCTTCTTCTTTGACCAACAATCTTTTGCCATATGACCTTTCTTGTTGCAATTATAACACTTCCCTTCAAATTTCCTACTATTGCCATAGTTCTTTGAACCTCTCCCTGTATGAGTACTCCTTTTGCCTTAATGACTTGTTGCCTCATCACCATTCTTTTTGGATCCACCGTTGCTATGTTGCTTGGAATTCAACTTGCCTTTGATTGTGTAGAGTGCTTCCTCTTGACTCTTCAATGAAGCTCCTCCCATTTGCTTAGCCAATGCTTCTTGTCCAATAAGTAAATTTTCAAACTCAATAAGTGATGGCAGATTTTGCCATCCTTGTACTACAACAATAAAGCTTCTGTATTCAGGTCTCAAACCATGGATAGTTATTTTCTTAATCTTGGTTTCTCCGATTGGTACTTAAGTATCCGACTAAAAAATATCATGGCATTATGACTTCACTTTATGAAAATAATGAACAACTATCATGTAATGTTGAGTTACTAACCATGATTTGATAAATCAAACACACACAAGAGATACTATTAATTCGAATAAAACAACGGGGGTCTGTTGAAGTTTAAAACAATAATAGGAGCCTGCAAAGTAAGAGGAGGCTATTATATGATAGAATCTTGTTTAAGCAATAAGAGCCTGTTAAGTGATAGAAGTTTGTTAAATGACAGGAGCCTGCTAAAGGATAAATCCAATTAAGACAATTTAAAACAAAAGACGTCTATTAAAAAGAAAAAAAAACCCTCTTGCAATTTGAAAACAAAAGGAGCGCTTTATAAAAGTGGAGGAGTCTCTTGCTGAAATGAGCACACACACAATATAATGCAGAAATATAAGAGATAAGAGAAGAGAGAGAAGGATACAGTCGATTTATATTAGTTCGACTTACAACCTAAGCCTGCGTCTAATTATCAAACTTAAGTGTTTCACTATGAAAATCCAAGTAGTAACTTGATGAGCCTCTTCAAGCTCACGGATACATATTTTTCAAGGTTCTCCAACCTTCCACACTAGTATTTATCAAGCTCCTATAAGCTCACGAGTACATATTTTTTAAGGTTCTCCAACCTTCCAAACTAGTAGTATTTAGCTAGTCTCTACAGACTCTCAACAAATAAAGTTTGCTCGATATGAGCTTCAATGATTTCTCTAAAGAAGAATTTTCACTTTCTAAAGCACAAAAAATTTAATAATGATATCACTTTCAAGAGTATTGACATTATTGATGTAATTCAAGAATCTGATCTGTTTTCGCAAAAGTAGTGGCTCTTCGTTAAGTAGACATCTTCTTCAACTAGTCGTTGCTTCTCTTATATCTTAAATTGACTTTGAATCTTCAATACCATATTTGATAAAATCTTCCAATATCTAGATGTTAAGATAAATGATCATATCACGGAACTGATTGTGATTTGTAAGATCCTTCCAAATATTGTAGAATTATTTATAATAAATTAGGTAAGTTCATAAGGAAGGTTTCTGCAAGAAAGGATTTGGAGAATTAACCAGTTAGCAATAGAAGGAAATAAATCAAAATTGAAAGGTCATCATCAAAATCATTAAGCCTTGAGCTAACAATCTTCTCCTTTTTGATGATGACAACCAATTATAGATATATTTTCAAAATTCAAACAAGAGTGTGAGATATACCTATCAGCTTTATAAGTTCTTACTGAATAGAATGAGCCTTTCCTTTCTTAGTAAGGAGCCTATCATTAACAAATCACATATTTAAACTTTACAAATTCAATTAGTAGCATATATCTCATATCATGCTCATAAATCATGCAAGTAAATATCATCAACTTTTAGCAAAATATATCGTCACTTTAATTCC
>JANVCQ010000231.1:42798586-42813774 GCA_025531925.1 Erythroxylum plowmanianum
CGGCCATGCATGAATGTGTCTCACGGCCATGACAAATCATGCATGGCCGTGAGCGACATCTTCTTCTTCTTTGTGTTTTCATTTTTCTTGTCTTCTTCTTGTATTTATTTGCTCTAATCTTCCTCATTTTTGTTACCTGAAGACAAGTGGATATGAATCTTCAAAAAATGGCTCAAATATAATGTTTTTGACTCACTTTAACTCCTTTGCTTCTTAATTGTGTCTAAAACAACATATGAGTCAAAGTGAGTATCTTAAGCAATTTCATGTCATTAATCACTAAGTGTTATAAAAAAATTATAAAGTCAATTAAGCACATATCAATTGTGGAATCATTTCTAAAAGATTAGGTAAGTTCATAAGGAAAGTTTCTGCAAGAAATGAAACATTTATCATATGATTTTATTTTCTTTGGAGAATTAACCCACTAGCAATAGAAGGAAATAAATCCAATTTGAAAGTTCATCATCAAAATCATTAAGTCTTGGGCTAATATAACCCACTCTCAAGAAGTTGAAGCATCATGTCATTTCTCTTAGAGATCAACTTGGAAAACATATCCTATGCTTCTTTGGGTGTTTCAGCATTCTGAATGTATTTTAGCACATCTTCCTCAATGGATGTCTTCAAGACAAACATAGCTTTGCCTGCTTTTATCTTCCATTTCCACAAGGTAACATTTACATCTTCAACCACTACTTGCATCACTTCACCACCCTTTACTATTTCTCACAAGTCCTGACCTTGCATGTATGACATCATACATGTAGACCAAGAATTATAATTATGGTTATTGAGTTTCTTAACTCCACCGACTGAAAGGTCACTCATTTTGTCAAAAGATAAGAAATATGCCGCTAAAATGCCCATTAACTAACTACTCTGATACCAAATGATTACAGTAAAAATGTATGACAGTGAATGTATGACAATGGGAATCATTATTATTCAGCGCAAATAATGGCCTTTATATAGGCATACAAGAAAATATTGCTTCCTTAATTATTGGAACTACTCAACTACTTCCTAATATCTTGGAACAACTTAAACAAACTCAAGTACTTCCTAATGACCAAGAAAAACGAAAACTAAATCAACTACTTCCCAAAAAATAGGAACTGCTAAACAAACTAATAATATACTCCGTCAATTAAAATCTCAATAATTCTAACAGTACATTGATGGTTGAAGTATTCGGGTAAAACTGTATATTATGGTCTGTTTCATGAGTTGGTTGTAAGGATGTGGGAATTTGGAACAAGGATTGATACTGTACTATGAGGGCTTGGATTGGTTCGGGGGTTTATTTATGGTTAATTTGTGTAGGTAGGTTAGATGGACAAATTTGAATGTGAAAAAACTCAAAAATACCAGTAGTTTGGACTAGTCATTTTATTTGTTTGTTTGTGGCTAATTCAAGTTCTTGTGAGCCTGTTCCCTTAAGCTTCACTAATTGGTCACCCTTCATGAATTGCATAATAAGGTCAGTGTATTCCGTCACAAATGGCCCAAGTTGCTCGTTTCATGCTGACTTGCAATCTTTCTGAAAACGTTTTTCCGGCCATAGTATGCAAACTAATATACACTGATTCCACTTCATCGACCTCTTCTTGCAGTGATTCTTCTATAGTTTCCTTACTCTTATCCTCATGTAAATCACTTTCACCCTCTTCAACTATCAAAACAAAATACCATGAATAGTTGTAACAGAGGCCTTTCTCCCACTTAGCATTCATCTCCTTTGGTATTAAACTCTTGAATGTGGTGCCTTTCTAACATAGTATTTTCGGCTATTGTTAGAAATTAACTACATCTCTTCTTCTCCTCCAGTAAACCAAGTTCATCCTAACACCTGACTAAATGGCAGTAATCCAGTAGTCGTTCTCGAAAGGTTAATTATTGTGAAGTGTTAGTAACTAATTTAAAGGGACAAGGCAAAAAAGAACAAGAACTGCCAAGGCTCCAAGCAGTCTTCAGGTGTCTTTGCAAGAGCTGCTGTTGAAGAACATATGAGCAGTTTTCCTTCGTTTACTTAACTCGGCCTTTAACACTTGCTATGAAAAGGAGGACAAGAAGACCAATGCATATCTTTCTGTTCTTGAGCTAGCTAACCAACTAAAAAGCTCAGTGGTGCTTATCGAAAACCATATGTTTCTGCACTGGACTGGTATTACATTTTTAGGCTTTGGTTAAATATTTTACACCCCTCCAGACTCTGCATATCAGCAAAACTATCACTGAGTTGTCGTTGATTAAATACTTGATACCTCTTGTTTTCCCAATATATACTTTATTTCTTCCCCCATTATGTTGCATTCTTAAGGCAATCTCAATGACTGTAACAATCATCCTCTAAGCAGTTCATATTTGCAATCTTTCTTTCTCCCGCCACCAAACATGATGAGGAAGCTCACATGACTTTCGCGAATAACTAAATTGTATGGCCTTTATAGAAAACAAATGAAGATCACATAGAGAGTTTACCCCATGAGGATGTAAAACTAACATATATCAAGTCATAATTTACAACTCAACTCTATGCTCCTCCTACAGATAGCACGACCTAGCAATCCTACTATAAGATGCATGTCCCAGATCTGCAAAACAATCTCAATACCATACAAATGGTTAAGATTGCATTCTTGACCACTGCCCCCTAATATTCACAACTAATCTATCAACTTTACCAAGGGCCTGTTAGTGTCCTTCTCAAGCATTGCCTTTTACCACTCCAGGGCTTTACTGTCTCTGTGAACTGCAAAAGCAGAAACTGGCTGTCAGCATTTGAATATTACCAGAACAATTGAGCAAGAAGGCTGTGTCCTCGAATTTCAGAACCATAAACAAAGGAAAGAAAGAACACTAATGGATTCTTGATTTTTTTAACACATATTTCAGGCAAGGAATACACCGATTCCAAATATTCAAGTATATTTGAGGAGGAGGTTGTGCAATGCACATCCTTTAAAATAAATGAGGACAGGGAGAGAAAATATGCATCTCATAATCCAATCCTCATTGCCCTGGTATTTGGTTAGAACCAAATGACTCCACTTTACAAATCACCGGTGAAGCAAGTTTACCGTTCAACTTTTAATTCATTAGAGACTGTTGCCATAAGTTTCAAGGAACACTGCTAAAAGTGGACAACCATCGACACTTCGAAAACAACATTATGAAAAGCAGACTAAAAAAATGGAGGCAGGATGGAGAATCATTAATATTTGCATGCTCTTACAATTCAGGCTAAAACCTATTTAATATATATGACATAAGAATGTCATCATGCCATTGAAGCCTTATCCGGAATATAGGGGCAGATTGTACCTGATTCTTCTGCGTTTCCATTTCAGCCTGCAACAACCAAAGTTTTGTCAAGGAAGGTTGTGGAGAGCCTACTTTTGCATAAGTTCCATATTAACAAAGCATACCTGTTTTTTTTGCAGTTCTTGGTTCACCTGTTTAAGTTTTGCAACTTCTGCTTCCAGTTCCATCGTATAAGCCTGCGTGAAGAACCAAAACAAAAGTAAACAGAAATTATTGTTGTTAGGATCTGCTCACTTTTACTTCAAAATTTTGAAATAGGAATTTAAATAACCAAGAGTTACGTGCAATCTTGAGCTGAAAAGTAGCTTATGCACCAAAACTGGAAACGTCAAAAGTCTAAAAGACAAGTTCATCAAGTAATCCACTACCATCTCCAACATGAAGCATACATTGCACAAAGTTCCTTTCAACTATGGGTGCATTAAAATTGATTGTTTTTAAGTTCGCATATTTGTGGTTGACATCATCATAATTATCTAGTTATTTGCATCTTGTCTAACATTATTTCTTTTGACTGAGCTAATTTCTACTTGTCTGCAAGTATACTAACAAAATTGAAAGTCCACCTATCTGCAGAATAATTATTCAAATCAACCATCTATGCACTGCACTTTCTCTCTTTCTCGTATGCACACAAAAAGGACCAGTAAAAACCAGAACCAAACTAAACAAAACAATACAGCTCTGCACCAATAGTTATTCGGATGAAATCATTGCCCAACACTCATTCTACAGTACCATAAAGACACTGGTACTCAGTTCTCAAATCCAATTTATTAGCATTTCTGAAAAAAACACCAAAAATAAAGAATTTCAGATGACATTAATGCATCAATCATCCGTCGTAAAAACTCACACCTAGAAGCACCAACTACTGCAAACTAAGCAAGAAAGAGGACCTCCAAATCAATGCAGTTATGACCTCCAAAACAACTGACCTGAACTACGAAAGCTCCTTAGTTAGAATTACGCAAACAAAGTTGGGCCCTTTTAAAGTGCAACAAACAAAATGAAACAGGCATTGTCAAGCTACATATATACTAGCTCAATCATGAAATTCACCTGCTTGCGAGCCCGCGACCTTGCAGCTGATTCTCTATTTTTTATCATTCTTCTCTGTCTTCTCTCAACTACCTTCTCCAAAGCTGCATTGGGTTTTCTTCCTCGAGTAAACACACAAGGAACAGGTGATAGCGAGGATGTATCCACATTACTCTTTACAGTGATGTCTGGTGATATCTGATTTGCAGGAGATCCTGTCCCAGCCGCATTTCCTATACCTACCACACTCATTCCTCCTCCCTGAACTAAGTTATTATTGATAGATGAGTGCATACCCACCGCAGAACCTTTTGGGCTAGCGAGCTGCACATTATTAACTAAATGCATAGGGGATGTAAATGCAACAGTAACTGGCTTTGGAAAGAGTGGCTGCTGTTGAGGCTGGTGATTTGGCAGTGGTTGAGATGATTTGATTCCACCCGCATTCAATCCTAAACTAGGAGGTTGATTAGCACCCAAGTTATTGTTGTTCTCCACTGTTCGAGTAGCTACTATCCCGTTAATTTGATTTGGCTGCTGAAACCTAAGAGGTGGACTTGAGTTGTTACTGTTATTAAACCGGTATAATTCACCAAAAAACCCAGTATTATTTGCCCTGACAATTTGCTGAGTGTCCTCTCTCACTACTCCTGCCCTTGCCAAGAAATCTTCCAAAGTCATTTCCCCTAAAGTCAGCTGTCTTTGCGGCAGATTTCCTCCTACATTGTCACTTCCATCTTTAGAGCCGACAGTGGTTTCCTTCATCAAGTCTTTCCAAACCTCATCAACAGTCTTTTGACTTAGTGTTCTAGGCAAAGTCAATGATCCTTGTCTTTGCAAATTTCCACCAGGATCAGCTCCCCCTCCAAAACCCACAGAACTTGTCAAGGCCTGATTCTCTTCGGCGGTGCATATGTTTTTCAATAGTTCATCCATGTTCAATGATCCAAAATCCTTCCCAGGTCCTCCTCCCCAAGTGCTTTGGAACTCATCAAAGGTCAAGGAATATATTGAAGGTTGGCGGACTAACAGGGGATCTGCTGGGGGCTTTGCATCACTGCTTTCTCCAGGTGGAGTGGTACCGAAACTATTGAAGTTCAAATGAGACCCCATCTAAAATTTTGAAGCAGTAGAAACAGCGGATCCAATCTAACTGTTTTAAAGCATCACGTGATTGAAGCAGATCAAACTGGAATCTCACTCCTACAAGCTTCTGTCTACAAAATGATATCCAAATATCCATTAAAGTCGTGAAGAAGAGAGTGGAGCCAGAACGGATTTTGAGACGAAGGTAAAAATTCTAATATGATAAACTGCGCAGAATCTATTGATAATTACTGCAACAGAAACTTGACCCTGCTGCTTTTTCCTATAGTTACAACTTCAGAAGCAATATTTTCAAACATTCAAGTGAACCGACAAAGAAAAACTGTAAAGAATTCCCAGTTCCTCATAAACTCATATTTTCAGGAGAAACAAAAACAATTCTGGCACATATAGTTAGCAAGAGTTGGAATAAATAAAGAATCGTTCATCAAAGAATTTTCGTTGAACAATCTGAATCATAGCTTAGAATTGTGAAATTAAAGGAGATTCAACTTTGATTGAAGATCCCTTAAACTCGGTGAAGAACCAAGCTATACAATTCAAAAAATCAAGTATCTCGCACAGCATCCTATTTCAGGGAAATGTTATTACAACCTAAACAACAACAAACTCGCCATCACTAAAGATTAAGAAGAACAAGAAGACAACATTAGAAAAGGAGAAGTTAAGGATCCGATCTCATTTTAAACAGTCTCTAGCAAGTCCAAAATGCACTGAATCATAAGTTAAATATCTCCTTCACACAATTATCCAATTGATGCAGATCATATTAAAGAAAGACACTGTCTTCTGCATTCCAGATCCAAAAACTTGATCAACAGTGCAAAAATTAAACTGAAAACTTGAAACTTTCACTTCCATGCTCATAACTTCAAATCTCCCAACGCCTAATCCCATCAACGAAAGGTCAATCTTTAACCCCATAAAACACTATTTTAGAACCAACCCATCTTTCCAAATCATAAACACCAGCCAAAACTAGTAACACCAAGCTTGAAAAGATTTTATAAAAAAAAAAACATAGAATCGAACTGAAAAGCCATTTCAAGCACTGGGTTTACGCTTTCACAACCAAAAGAAATCCAAAAAAAAAAAGGGATAACGAGCTGAATCAATCTACTGTTCAAATTCTAAACCCATTTGCAGGATTTGCTTAATTTATTCTCCAACAAGTAATTTCAGCCATAAAAACGCAAACTTTATTGCAATAAAAGTGACCATAAAATGAAAGAAAGAATAAGATAAAAGAAATAACACAGAGAGAAGAGAGAAAAGAGACAAATAAGCAAAAGAGAGACAAAAGTTTGGATTTTTTAAACTCACCTTAATTTATAATTATCTAAAAATATGGAAAAACAGGTATGAGAGGGGAGGGAGAGAGAGAGAGAGAGAGAGAGAGGGGAGAAGAGAGTGTGTCGTTTGTACGAGTCGACAGGTGTCTATTGCCCCATGACAAGAGTCCTGCTTTTAAGGACCTTCCATTTCAAGTCCATTTTTTTTATCTTTTTCAATTCACAATATTACTCAAGTCACGGAAATCATGCAACGTGGGCCAATCATGAATCAACTGGGGAACATTGATGTGACCTGAAGCCAATGGAGACGAGCTACGTGGGACGATCACAGCCGTGGACTTGAGCTTTCCGACATGGGCAGTGGATGGTGACTGATTTAGGGTTTACCAGTTTTTATCGGTTAGGAATATTATTCAGAGAGCGATGATTATCTGGAATGCGTGTGCATGATGAGATTTGATGTGAGCATACCGTTGGTGCTGGAATTGACCAATGGGTGGGCAACTTATTTAAAGATTTTAAATCCTGTATAATTAATGGTATGATGTGACAAAGGATAAGGAGGTACATGAAGATTAAGGGTTGGATGGAGACAGTAGAACACGACGGAGAAGCGAGATTTTAAGAAAATCTCTACACTATTATGGAGGGTAAAGACAAGATGAATAACTCCAACATATACGAAGATATGTATGGTTTTGTTTTCACCAAAGAGAGATGAGCTCACGAAACCTCAACAATAGAAGTGTCATTTTTACCATTGTCCTTGAATTCAATATCAGATTTGATGGTCTTATGTTATCTGATGCCTTTAAGTCCAGATCCAGATCACTAGTGCAGAACAAGATCTTGAAGTCATTACAACCACTCTACAATATTAGATGATCTACTAATTGCAGAATCATGTTATACATCTCAATTTTTCAAATTTCACTTCTAATACCTTATACATGGTAGCAGACAGAGCTTGTAATAAGACTACAATCATCTAGATCTCAAAACAACTACCGTCGATAGAAATTGAGAAGATCTCACTTTATCTTTATATTTTTCATATAAATTATTTTATTTGTGAAATTTTAACAAACAATTAATCCAATTATTTAGACAAATTAAGTTGGGTTTTAAATATTAAGAAGAAACTTGGTAACTTAATATTAGACTAACTCAATTTGATAATCCTTTCTTTCCCTAAACCCTAATACATTTGGTAACTATGAATGAAGACTAAGGAATGGATTAGTAGTAAATAAAATAAGGATTGACAAATCTAAAATAAATTTTAAACAAAGCCTGGTTATAACCTTAAATCAAATATTAGAAATAACAAATAAATAGTCATGGGCAAACATAACTTCTTCTTTTTTTTCTCTTTTTCATTGTGTTTTATCTCGATTAAAACTTTCAATTTGAGAATGTAATATTAGTTTCTTTATTTAAAAGATACATCATTTTGATTGATTTTATTAGGATATTATTATCAACATTGTACGTTACTTTGTTTAATTTTTAATATTTATTTTATTTTATTTCTGTGATTTTATATCATAAAATAAATTGATTATGGTTTTTTAAATTTTATTCTTATAAGAAAAACCATACACAATTATTATTTATCAATACAAATTTTATATTAATTCATAATAATACAAAATATTTTAATTAATCCTTTACAAAATCAATTACATAGTAGTCAAACATAAATAAAAAAATTATTACCATTTTAAATATTTAATACCAAACATTAATATAACTATTAACTTTCATAATCTCATATCTAATACTCGCATACTAAATACGCATAATTAGTAATTTTATTCCTATTTCGATTCTCACGTTCATTCTCATTCTTATTTTTTTATTCCGATAGTTACTTGACATAAGAGTTCAAGCTAAAGCAATGAACTTTTGAATAGGAATATACGTTACTAAGATATGGGTACAAGTTTTAGTGGAAAGGCAAACAAAGGAACAAAATTTGAGCCAATGGAGAGCAAGGAGAGCCAATGGACATTATTTTCAAATCATTGCACCGATTCCATGGAATGGGCCACGCCATTGGTGCTAGAAGATAAAAACAAGATAGGAGTATCTACGTATATTATATTCATGACCTAGCTCCAAGATCCAAAGGAGGCAGATATGTATAAAGTGGTAAAGTACCCAAAAATATACCAGACAGAAATTTTTGTCTAATTTTATAATATTTTATTTTATTTCATGAATCTCAGTCATTTATTTATGCAGATTTTATATAAATAAACAGAGGACCTACATAAATAAATAGCTGAGATACATAAGATATAATAAGATACCATAAAATTAGATAGATGATTCTGTACCAAAACACATTAATGGAGTTGGGCATGCCAAGCTAAGTGAGCAAGCAACTAAAGGCCACAACTTCAGGCTAGCTAAAGGGTTTTTGATATTTTACAGGTAGCACATGTTAGTATTGTTAGTTATAGCTTTCCTTGATTCCAGGAGAAGCAGCCAACATTGGGGTAATAAGAAAATATATCTGCCTTTCTCTGTTTTATCTACCATTTCTATCACAAAGGAGACCAATCAAGATAAGCCATCTCTAATTCAGGCACTGATAGTGGGGTTCCATTCACCAATCATGATCCTTATTCCCTCCCACCGTCAAATACGATATTATATCATAATTCATACCCAACATCAAGAAATGGTGGAAGCAGAGCACCACCTCTGTTTCCACCACCTTTTTATCATTAGAATCTACCATCAAGAAATGGTGGAAGCAGAGCACCACCTCTGTTTCCACCACCTTTTTATCATTAGAATCTACCGGTAAAATTGGCGCTCTTGCTCTTCTAGGCCCATTGTGGGTGTTACTATGCTCCCGTCCGCATTTTAGTCTCCTAGTCTGAGCTTCTCCAGCGGTGGAGAATGGCTAGGAGTACATGGTATCTGACACACATTGTGACTGGAGCAGAGCAGAGCTGAGCCAATAATGGGATGTCAGTGTCACCAAATCGAATCAGAGGGAGGCGAGATGTGCAGTCATGTTGATGAGATTTATTAGGCAGCACCATGTGTTTGCTTTCCAAATTCTGACATGTTTTTTGCGTTGTAGACAAAATTCAACGACGAAGCCTTAGAATCACGCTTTGGACTTCCATTTTTGATGTTGCCACCACTTCTTGTCGTAAGTCAACTGCTGCTCTTCTTTTAGGTTTATAGCCTACGGCTCACATTAAATACTGCTAGGTGATGAACATTGGTCTGAGGTTTAAAAAATATCATGATATTATAAAGGATAAAAGAGACAAATACTCTTTATAATTTCATAAATTTTATAAACAAAGTTAATTTCTGTTGAAAATTTACATGTTTTGTGAAAAGTTTAAATTTAGTCTTATTATTTTTATTAACCTTAGCATATTTGGTATTTGTGAAACACATGACAACTCGAGTTGTTAATAAATTTTGAATTGTCTAACTTTTCGATTAGATTTATTTTAATAACTCTTGTTGTTAAAAATTGGCTCAATTTATTAATTAATCAGATAATTTTAGTAAATTAATAAATTCTTATTAACTAAAATTAATTAATTAATTTTTATTTAAACTTGAAATTCTTTAATAGATAAAGACAGTCTTTTTCAATCGTATTTTAAATTCTTTAATTTTATTTAATCTTTAGTCGATTTTTTGACGGTTTGATATCGGTTGAACCTTTTAAACCGTAAATCTCTTATCTTATAAGTTTTGTGAAACTTCAAATGGGCTACGGGTCCACGTGAGAAGAAAAGTTAGACCATACACAAGCTCAAGTGAGATTACATTCTAAAACCAATTAACAATAGGTGGAATAGCCCACTAAGTTTATATATTAATCTTCTTTCCTCTCTTTTCTCAATATGGGACACTCACATGTAGGTATTATCAATACCCGCCTCAAATACAACTAGGACTGGACATCCAATTGTCACTTGAAATAAGCACAGTAGTAACCAGACTGGGTCGTTGGGATTGTACATTCAGACGAACAACTGAAAATTTAATAATCAAAACCAAACATACTCTGATATTATATTAAATTTACAATAGGCCTACAGACCCACACGAGAAAGAAAGTTACACAAATTTAAATGAGATTCCATTCTAAAACTAATTGGCAATAAGTGGAGTAGCTCACTAAGCTTATATGATAGTCTTTTTTCCCCTCTTTTTTCAATATGGGACATTCACATGTGGGTATTATCAACATGTTTAACTTTCAGTCCAGTTTTTAAAACATTGCATAGAATTAGATCAGCCAATAGAATTAAGGGTAATTATATTTACAATAAGTTGAAACTTTAAGAATTTTAATTAATATTTTTTACAGTTTAAAGTAACAATATAAAATTAAATCAAATTAAATATTAAATAGTAAATATAATTTATCTATTTTCAGTATGAGTGTGTTGTTATTGGCATCCCATTCTAGCTAATTACTAAATTCTACAAAATTAGAAAATTAGGAATTTAAATCTTAGTTTTTATTTACCTTCAATGACAACAAAAGTGTAAAATGAAAAACTTATCCTTAATCCCCAAGCTTTGCGCGTTGCGCCCAACTCTTCCTAGGCTTAGTTGAAATGAAAGTCTTTTTGGCAACACATCTTCTTTATACTTTCTAGCCATCTCCACCATCTCCTTCTCAATTAAAAGATGAAAGCATTGTACAATCACTATGTATAAAAAAAGGTTCATGCAACAAATGGTACCAAATCAATTCATCATTCGCCTATTTTATTGTTATGTTCCACTTTATTCAAATCTAACTCTCTAAACTTGTAAGATAGTGAATAAACAATTTCTGATAATATTTAGGCCTAAATCCGATATGATCGAAAGTTTTAAGTAAAGTCGATATCGTTTTCTAAATTTTAAATTTTAAGAAAGAAAATAATTAAGTCAAGCTCGAATCTAATTGGGCTTTAGGCCATTCAAATATGATTGTGCTCAATGCCGTTTGTCTCAAGGCTATCCCTATTTATTAGGTGTTTAACTAAAGGTCTTAATAGTTAAAAAGATTAATAACATATAAAATTAACTATTTAGAATGTTGCTATTCATATTATATTAAAAATTTCAAAATAAGTTTAATATCTTTTATTTATTATTGATATCACATTATAATTAGTTCATTCCTTAGAAAGCTATAGTTTGAACAAAGGCCGTGTGGGCTAAGGTTGGCATTTGTATATGCAATGTCGATGAATGGGCCTGGCGTCTACAACTAAGCTAAGGTTGCCCTTTCGCCTTTATGGAGCAAAAACCGAGAAATGAATGTTGAATGAAGGGAAATTAGTTGTTTTCAACATTTTTTGTGTGTGTCTCTCTTTCTGTCTGTTTGGTTAGCGTCTTTAGCATGCAGAGACGGAACGAGACGGAACAGGACAGAACGGGACAGAACAAGAATTAAAGACAAGGAGATGTTTGGTTGCGGTGGACAGAACAGAGATAATTGTCCTCGTCCTGAGTACAAAAATGTGTTTGGTTGCCGGGGACAGAACAAAAAACAATGTTAATGACATAAATGCCCTTGTAGTATAATAAGATTTATAGATGTAATTCAATGTTATTATTATTATTATTATTATTATTATTGTTGTTATTATTATTATTGTTGTTATGATTATATTATTATTATTATTATTATTATTATTATTATTATTGTTATATTAATTTTTTTACTATTATTATTTTTGTTAATATTATTAATATTATTTTTATCATTGCTATTATTATTATTATTATTATTATGTATTAATATTATTAATATTATTATAAGAATTATTATTATTATTACTATTATTAAATGTATTATAATATTATTAATGTATTATCAGTGGAGAAACCCAATCCCGCAAGCTCGTCACCTAGTTGGGGAATTTGTGGCCCCACGCTAATAGCATCTGCAATGATTTGTACACTCCTAATACTGCAGTCAGCTACACGGGCAAAAGTGGCGGCAATACTTTCCAACACTTCACTGTCCCTGTTCTTCCTTTTCCCTCTATTTTGTTGGTTTCCCTTTGTGTTGGAAGATGAGGCGACAGATCCAGTTGCATGAATAGAAGCAGTTACAACGGGTGTATCAACTGGAACTGGTTCAAACAACGGCTCAGCAGGAGGTGGTGAAGCTGTTGGTGCATCCCCTTCAGTCTCATCAGCCGCAAACTGAGCAACTGCATCCCCAGGGTCAATTGCAGTTGCACTTGTGGCTCTGTCTTTCCCAAAGACATACTCAAGTCTAGGGTAAATTGGGAACGGCTTGCCAGGGGTATAGTACTTATTAGGGTGTTTCTGGAAAAAATTTAAACATGTTTGTTAGCATGATTCACAATGTCCAATATATTAACATGCGTGTATAAACAACCTACCTTCATCCATTCGTCAAGCACTTGCTTGCTGTCTACCTCGACACATTGCTTGCTTTCATTTCACCCAAAGCCACTGTATTGCAACATGTCATATGCTGTCTGATATTTTTCCTTAAGCCTCTTATGTTTATTTTGTATATGCCTCTTCTCAATTCCACTCCCATGAAACTTCTCAACCATCAGTCTAGCAAGCAATTGGAAAGTCCCAGGTTTAAATTGTCCATTATCGGTTCTATGTCCAGCAACAACTGCTTCCTCCAAGAAGGTAACAAATACATCTATCTCATCATCTGTCCAAACCCGTGACATTGGACCTAAACCATGCAATGTCAAACCATTCCAGACCATTTCCATCAATGAGTAAGTAACATGTTTTTTGAAACCTGTTTGAATATGATGAAGATAATATGGAATTAAACGAAACATGTAATGAAGTCTAAAGAAAACAAAGGAACAACAATTTCATGGTGGGTGCGCAAATACAGTTACAATTGAGAGTGAACATTATAAAGTGAAATTCAATCAATGCCTCAAATAAGTTACAATGAAAGCCAACCAATTGGCAGATCTCAATTAAATACAAACTGTTATGAAAGTAAATTAAAGTCGACATTTTAATGGTTTCTTCTCCATTCATCAAACATGTTGTTAGCTAATTCCGCTCTCCATTGACTCCATTCATTACTTGTCTCAACACGATCAAAAAATTCAGGTAACGGTGCATCTTCACCAATTGGCATATCCTCAGGTTCCATGTCAGTAAGCTCTGCTGGATCAACACTCATATGCAATCTAATGAAATTGTGCAGAAGGCAGCATGCAAGAATGATGTGCACATGAGTGGATGCTGGATAGAAAGATGGATTTCTTAGGATTTTCCATCTTTTTTTCAGTAAACCAAATGCACGTTCGATTACATTTCTGGCAGACGAGTGTCTCTTATTAAATAGCTCTTCTGGATTCCTAGGTGCCCTCCCATCTCTTGCCCACTCTTGAATATGGTATCTTGTGTCTCTAAAAGGTGCAAGAAAACCAGGGCCATTGGTATAGCCAGCATCTACTAAGTAGTAATTTCCTATAAGCAAATGACATAATTACTATTGTATATGTAATCATACGGTAAAAAACAAATTACAAATTTCTAACAATTCGTTTCTTACATACCCCTGGGAACTTGCAGTCCATTAGGCCTACTAACAGCATCATGCAGAATCTTGGAATCCGCGGCTGAACCCTCCCATCCCGCAAGAACATAAACAAAGTTTAAGTTCTTGTCACACACTCCTAAAACATTAGTACATATTCTCCCTTTCCTACCTCGATATCTGGGCTTGTCTGCATGGGGAACTATTATGTCTAAATAGGTCCCATCGAGAGCACCAAGGCAACCCTTTGTTTACAAATCCAAGCATAAAAAAGTTATGGTTAACTAATTTAATCAAGCTAAATTAGAAACTGTATTGTCGCTAAATAAATTTACTAACCTTAAACCATTTCCATTTAGTGTCTGTGCAATCCTCAGGAACGGGTATGGGCTTGACCAACAACAGATGTTGAAGCTTGATAACAGCCTTCAACACACTATGGAAGACCTTACTTATTATCTCTCCTGACCTCATAAACCGAACTTGTAATACTCTATTAGATTCATTTTGTGCTAATATTCTAAGGAATATTAAAACTTTTTCTTCAATGGGCACATGACCCCTATTTGTCAACCCACCATTGACCTGAAGCATCTCACATAACAATGTAAATGCATTACTGTCCATCCTTATATCCCACTGGGTATTCCTATCCCCCTCATGCAAAATCCTATCTATATTGGCTGCCCTATTTGGTACTGTCAATGCCCTACTTCCTCTCGCATTTTCACTTCTACGTCGTTTTTTGGTGTATATATACAAGCATATGAACATCACCATTTTCATGAGATCCAGTTGCCCTTTCAAAATCTCAAACAAAGCCAGACACTTAATTATATGATCATGATCCATTGACTCCAAATTTGTAAACA
>JANVCQ010000231.1:42813874-42827227 GCA_025531925.1 Erythroxylum plowmanianum
AATATGAAGAGAAAGACAGTGACGTTATGAGATAATTAAATTGGTAAGGAAGAGCTAGATGTAAGTCCTCCAAATTTCAATCAATTTCCTAACTCTTTTATTCACTTTGGAGAAAATCTAATGTCTGATCACTCCTACATGCTAATACAAAAGATGGTTGTAAGAATATCAGCAAGTGTGGCTCCATAATTCAATACTTAAACGAAAGTCTAGATTAAACTAGATGAAGGATGGAGACTCTAACACAAGGTTCTTCCACTCCACCTTACTTGCTAGGAGAAATGCCAACAAAAGTTTTGTATTACAATATTCTAGTGTACTGGTATTTAACTATGTCATCAGCTTTGTTGTTCTGTCAGTATTAACAGCTCCTCACTGAATAATTTGTAAACTAAATTATTCAAGTGATGAATTCGATCTGTTATTTTCTTTCACTTGCTTGCAATGTCATTTATCATCATACCACACCAACTAACCTAAGAACTCGTTGATTGAAACTGATTCATCACCTACGTACTGTCCTCATCAAAACCAACCATTCCCTAATGTTACTAACCTTACAACCATCAGTCATTATCAGAAACTTGACAAATACCCTAAAAGTTGCACTGATTACGCCTTTAAAGGCATTAGTCATACAATGACATGATAGATTCGTCTGTTGGGTTACATTGCAGCTAACTATATGATTGTTTGATTGATACTACCTTAGATTATTTTAAGAATACTTCCATTTAATAAAATTTTCTCTATAGTTTGGTGCTTCCAACTATCTAAGAAGTGACAAAGTTACCAGATTTGATTGATTAGTTGGTGATCATTCAAATCTGGTAACTTTGTTCACAAGCAGAAGTATGTTTATCAGCAGAACAAGCCTCAGTAAAGACATTATTTCCTTTGTATCTAGTTAAATAGCTAAACAACCTGTAGTACCAAACTTGGGTTTTTGAAAGTGTAAATGAAAGGGATAAAGAGTGTATGTATATCAATTCTGCAAACAAGGCCCCATGTTTTCAAGCACTTCTTAAAAGCATTCTAGTTTTCTAGATTTCACAAATAAGGACTGATAGAATGAATCTCAACTTCTGCGTAAATTATACAAATTAGAGCATGCAAACTCCAGAATTTACAAGAACAGTATAGATAGTGCTAAATTTGGTGGAATATTCGATGACTTTCCTAGCTACGCACATATAAGACAGCAAAATCTGATCCTTTTTTACTCCAAAAACGATGCATATGCTATAAATCGCACAGCTCGTATGCATCGAAGAACATACGTTCAAAAACCCAGAAGAAGAAGAAGAAAAAATCTAAACATAACCCAGATTCTAAAAACCAAACGGTGGGATGAATGTCTTACCCAGAAGAGAGGAAAGATGGTAGGAGGCTGCTTCCACGAAGATCGAGGTTCGTTGGACACGGAACAAAAACAAATCTGGAAGAACGAGACGCAAACAATGAGCAAATGTATGGAGAATAGAGAGAGAAGAAGAACATGTACACCCATATGCGTACATTGAAGGGGGAAGAGAAGCTTCTGCAAGAACAGAAGTTACTTACCGCGCCTATCAGTGGAGATGAAGGTTTCACGAAGGAGGACGCAGCAGCAGCAATGGAGAATGGTTATTGTTTTAGGTTTCAGACGTTTAAGCTGAGGTTATTTTCGACTTTTCCTTATCTTGTCCGTCGGACAAAAATTTCTGTACCGGAACAAAAATGGGTGAGGGCGGTAAGCAAACAGGCCGAAGGACAGAACTTTTGTGTCCTCGTCATCCGTCCTCACCCTCGAGGACGATAACCAAACGCAGGGTTTCAGTGTTATGAGGCTGGTGTTACTGATGGTTACCAGGATAGGGATGATTGTGGAGTGTTGACCAGCTTCGCCTCACAAAGATGGAAGGACTCCTTAAGAGTTGGATCATGGTTTGTTTCGTCAAAAGAAGTTAGACAAGACCTGAACCATGCAGAACTCATTACATAATCTCAGCGTTACAATTTATAATAAAAGGAATTAAGAACGAGCAGAGCAGAGCAGCAGGGTACGCATTTGCAATTTGACTAAATTAAAAGCAGACTTATCTAAAGTACCCCAGCGGTGAAGAAACAAATGTTCGAGTTATTCCACTTTGTTTTAATTTAATGGCTATTTTTTCAATTCCCGTTACCTCTTAATTTGATCATGCATGCCTCTTGTTTTTACAACAGAGTCCCAGCAAAATCCTACAACTTTTTATCAAGAAAGGAGAAACTTTTGTTTAACAACCCATGGAAGAACCTGCCCAGATGAGGAACGAAAATGAAGCATGACGAGCATGAGCTATACATGCCGGTGAGTGAAAAGTAAAACCCTTTACCCTGTTGTTTGTAGATTCTTTTTTATTCAACCATTATAGACAGTCTCTGATGGTGCTCAGGTTGTTACCAACCTGCAATGAAACGAAAGTTTCCAAGTTCCTACATTTGATTCAAAGCAGTCGACAGTTGTTTTCAACAGCTGCAAATTCTCTGCAATTTGATTCATGGGAACACAGGGACGAGGAAAAGGATGTTGATTTTAATCTTCTGTTTCGGTCCTGCACTAAACTCTATCATGTTAAGAGACTTCAAGCTCGTCTTTTGGTTTCTGGGAGAGCTGAAAGTTTCTTTCTTTCGAGGCTTGTTAATCTATATGCACATTTCGGTGATGTCTCCTTCGCAGAGAAAGCTTTTAATCATATACCCAACAAAGATATCTATGCCTGGAATTCTATGGTGTCGGCCTATGTTGGCAATGGCCGTTTTTGCAAAACAGTTGCTTTTTTCTATGAACTTTTGTATGCATCTGGGCTTCGCCCTGATTTTTACACTATTCCTCCGGTGCTTAAAGCTTGTAAAGATATAGTAGATGGGAAGAAGGTGCATTGCTCAATTTTAAAGATGGGATTTGAATGGGATGTTTATGTGGGTGCTTCGTTGATTAATATGTATTCACGTTTTGGGTCTTTAGAAGCTGCTCGGATGTTGTTTGATCATATGCCAGTCCGAGATAGGGCTTCGTGGAATGCAATGATTTCTGCGTATTGTCAGAATAGGAACGGTGCAGAGGCGTTGAGGGTTGTGGAAATTATGCGAGCGGAGGGGATCCGCATGGATGCTGTTACCATTGCCAGTGTTCTTCCTATTTGTGCACAATTGGATGATATTGTGACCGGGAAGCTAATGCATTTGTATGCTATAAAGTGCGGATTGGAATTTGGACTGTTTGTGTCCAATGCATTAATTGACATGTATGCAAAACTTAGTACCTTGGAGCATGCTAGGAGAGTTTTTGATCAAATGATGGACAGGGATATTGTGTCGTGGAATTCAATTATTTCTGCATATGACCAAAATGAGGATCCAATTACTGCACGTTCTTTTTTTGACAAGATGCAACAAGCTGGAATTGGTCCTGATTTCTATTCACTCATCAGTTTGTCATCTATTGTGGCCAAGTTCTATGATTACAGACATGCAAGGTCGCTTCATGGGTTTATCATGAGGAGGAGTTGGTGTGCAGAAGAGGTTGTCATTGGGAATGCCATTGTAGATATGTATGCCAAAATAGGAGATTTAGATTCTGCTCGTGCAGCTTTTGAAGGGCTACACATTCAAGATGTGGTTTCATGGAATACCATGATCAGCAGTTACGCTCAGAATGGTCTTGCAAGCGAGGCAATTGAATTGTATCGCGTGATGGAAGATCGCGAGGAGATGATTCCAAACCAGGGAACTTGGGTCAGCATTCTACCAGCTTATTCTCATGTGGGTGCCTTGCAACAAGGGATGAGAACTCATGGGACGGTTTTGAAAAATGGCCTTTACTTGGATGTCTACATAGGCACCTGCCTGGTTGATTTGTATGGAAAATGTGGTAAATTAGATGATGCTCTCTCTCTCTTCCATGAAGTGCCTAGAGAAAGCTCCATCCCTTGGAATGCCATGATATCCTGTCTTGGAGTTCATGGGGATGGCGAGAAAGCTCTTAAGCTCTTCAGAGAAATGTTAGCCGAGGGAGTGCAGCCAGATCGTGTTACTTTTGTATCCTTATTGTCAGCCTGTAGCCATTCAGGTCTGGTGAGTGATGGTCAATGGTGCTTTGAGACAATGCAAGAAAAGTATGGTCTTAAACCTAATATGCAGCACTATAGCTGTATGGTAGATTTACTTGGTAGAGCTGGGCATTTGGATAAGGCATACGGTTTGATAAAGAGTATGCCATTGCAGCCTGATGCTGCTGTATGGGGTGCTCTTCTTGCTGCTTGCAGATTACACGGGAACAGCGAGTTAGGTAAATATGCTTCAGATCACCTATTCGAGGTAGAGTCTGAGAATGTTGGTTATTATGTGTTGCTGTCAAATATTTATGCTCACATTGGGAATAGGGATGGAGTGACTAAGGTGAGAACTTCTGTTAGAGATAAAGGGTTGAAGAAGACACCTGGTTGGAGTTCAATTGAAGTGAACAACAATGTCGATGTCTTCTATAGTGGGAATCAAACTCATCCAAAAAGCAATGAGATATACGAAGAGTTGAGGGCTTTGACTGAAAAGATAAAAACCCTTGGTTATGTTACCGACTTTAGTTATGTTTTGCAAGACGTTGAGGAGGACGAGAAGGAGCACATTCTCATGGGTCACAGTGAAAGATTGGCAATTGCGTATGGAATCATTAGCACCCCTCCTCGGACTCCTATTCGGATATTCAAGAACTTGAGAGTCTGTGGAGATTGCCATAATGCAACTAAGTTTATATCTAAACTTACAGAGAGGGAGATTACAGTCAGGGATTCCAACCGATTTCATCACTTCAAAGATGGAATTTGCTCTTGTGGGGATTATTGGTGAACTCATAAAATTGATTCTGTAACTGATCCACCATCTGCATTGCTAGATGTCTCATCCAGTTATGCTGGAGCTAGAACTGCAGATGGAAACCAAAAGATCCAACTTTTTGGGGAAGTGACTCTGAGCTGGAGCCAACTTGAATTGTGTTGAGTAAGCCTGTGCACCAAGCCAGAATCCAAGTGCTAGTTTTGTTTTCACAGTATTGGTGCCATCTTCCGGATCTGCGGTTAGGGGGTTAAAGTTGGTCAACCAGAAAAAGCAGCCGTCAGGGACATGTCAAGCCAACGAGGTTTCCAGAAAGTTGGATTACAAAAATGTTGGCAGAATCTCAGTCCTCGTCAGTCTCTCCTGACTCCACCCTGTCTTTCAGACAGGTCATGAGCTTTGCTGGACGCGTCTTACTAACGAAAAGCACATTACTTGTGGCCCAAGGTAATTAGGGTTTTCTTATGCACGTCATTTTGCGTCGACTCTCATGTCTTGATGACGAAGAAAACTCTTATGCAGATAAAATAATTTGTCGATATCTTGCATTGTTGTATACGTTAGAATCTAAAAGCCCTGTAATAATGCATCATCTTCATTCCACGCTGATGAGTCCTGTACGACATGCTCGATCGAGAGACCATTAACAGGAGGATTCGAACATAAAATCTTTTAGTTTCATACCTTCAGCTCTATTAACTCGACCACCTCTAAAGGCACATTAACTCGATTGCTTTAAGATTTACTTGGAAGTTAGAACTGATGATTCAAAATTTTAATTAATTGAATTAATTTAATTGTAAATATTTTGAAATTTTTAATTTTTTAGTTTAATTTTAAACTTTTCATTTTGATTTATTTTAATAATAAATTTTAATAATTTTTATTATTAAAATGAATCAATTTATTAATTAATCGGTCATTTTTATTAATTAATAAATTATTATGAACTAAAATAAATTAATTTTTTTTTGTTTAATAATATTTTTTAATTAAACTTCAAATTCTTATATAACTAAGAAAATATATTTTAATCATATTTTAAATTCTTTAATTTTATTCAATCTTTGGTCGATTTTATGACGATTTAATACCGATTGAATCTTTAAACCTTAAATATCTTATCTTAACGGTTAAATTAAAATCAAACAAATTAAATTTGAACCTAAATTAAAATCAAGAAACGGCTAAAAATTAAATATAACATGGCGTGCAACATTCTAATGGGTAACCAAATCATAAGCAAATTTTATTTCCCAATCCACTGGTTACCAATAATTGAAAAGAAGAAGTGGACCCCACAACACACCCAAGACAACCCGAAAAGTCTTGTAGTTTCCATACCTTTAAAACACCAATTCAAACTAAACATAACATTCCCCTTCCAGCTTTTCTCCAGGGCAAGGAGTTGTTCTGTTGAGCAGTGCAGAAACAAATCACAAAACCCCAGTTCCCGCCGCCGACCGGGGAAGGGTGTAACGGAGCGGATGTCGAAGTCGGGTCATCCTCCAAGGCCTCTCTACAAGCAGCTTTCATGGTCTCCCGACACTGAGCGGGAGGAGACCTGGCTCCGGCTGAAAGGGAACAGCAAGACTCGGCGTCTCCGCCGCGTCAAGAGCGTCACCGACGAGGATTTGGAGGAGTTGAAAGCGTGCATTGAATTGGGTTTCGGGTTCGAGCCGGAGTCTCCGGATCTCGACCCGAAGTTGTCTGATACGTTGCCTGCGCTAGGGTTTTATTGCGCTGTTAATAAGCAGTACAGTAACAGTTTGACGCGGTCGTCTTCGGCGTCTTCCCTTAGCTCTGACGGAAGCGCTTCTTGCTCAATAGTTGATCCCGGTGAGTCGTGGTTTTGAGAACATTGTGTCGATTGTTTTTGGCCGTTCGATTGATGTCAATCTAATGGTTGTTATTTGATTGTAGGTGATGCGCCAGAGATGGTTAAGACTAAGCTGAGACAGTGGGCTCAGGTGGTTGCTTGTTCGGTCCGACAATGCTCAGTGGATCACACATGACATCACTTGTTTGGCCCATGTTAGTGTCCAAGTTCTTTTCATTCCAAAGCAATGTTCATCCAAATACAGAATCATATGTTCCATTTCATATCAATTCTAGAATCTAAGGATTTTCTCGAATTTAATTTTTTATTGTAAATGATAAATTAATTGATTTAATAATAAATTTATATGGATTTTACTTGATTATTAGCTTTTTAAAAAAGAAGTTGAATGATGGGAAATTTGAAAGATTGATGATTATGGACAATATTTCAAAATTTGGACCGGAAGTTAAATCAATAAGATAAGATATTTAATAATTAATTAAAAATAAAATAAAATTTAAAAATTTAAGATATTATTAAAAAATATTGTCCTTATTTATCGAAAAAATTGAAGTTTAATTAAAAATAGATTATTAAATAAAAATTTATTGATTTATTTTAATTTATAATAACTTATCAATCTACAAAAATTGATTGATTAATTAGTAAATTAATTAATTTTTAATAATAAGAATTATTAAAATAAATCAAGTTAAAAAATAGGACATTTCGAAATTTTTATGGTTTAATTGGCTAGATGAGTTGTTATAAAAAATTAAGTAATTATTCTTATTTAAATAGAATAATAGACTATGTAGATATTCTTTTTAGTTAATCTAAAACAAAATTGCAATTTTCTTTTGGTAATTAATTGAAAATTTTAAAATGGAATTCTGTTTTTTCCAGTTATTATTTAAATAAACAATAATTAAAAAATGCAAACTGGTAAAAAAAAAGTTGAAGAAAATATCTGGCTACCATTGGCCAGAGATGTAATCGGGCTTTGCTGACGTGGCATTCATCGAAACAACGGACACGTGTAAAGCGTCTTCCATGTGGAGCCATTTATTGCTTCCCCAACCCCAAAACACACTCCCTTTACTTTCTCAGATTTTCTCTTCAACAAACAAGCCCACGCGATTTCCACGTGGCAGGTCTCCGATCGGGAGAGAATCCACGGCGGATTATGGCGGACCTGGCCAAGGATCTCCTGAAAGTGGCCGTTTCCGGGTGCCAGAGCCGGTTGGATGCTTCGGGCTCAGAATCGTCTGCCATTAGTGTGGGTTCTCCCAAGACTTTCTCGCTTCGGAAGGCGAATGCGGTAATCTAGTAACCGTCTCTCTCTCTCTCTCTGTTTCTTTAACAGCATTTGCGACTTTTTTAAAGAATTTCTCTCTGTTTTGGTGGAAGTTATGGCCTTTTTTGGTTCTGTGCGGTGAATTGTGAAATTGGTTGTTTGGTTAGTTTGATATATTGAGATTGGACGTGTTCATTGCAATTGTAATGTGTATGTGTATGAATGATCCAAAGATTTAAGTTTGTTCATGAGTCTGACTGTATGGTTGCATAGGAATTGTAGGACTTTTAAAAGCTGGTTTTTATCGGAAGTTCTTAATTGAGCGAAGTTCTGTAACTGAGATTTTTGTGGGGGGATGGGGGAGAGTGAAAGAAGGAGGTGATCTATGAAGAAAATTAGTTCAGGTGTTGATATATACGCTACTTAGTATTTAACTTCGCTGGCTTGTTTTGAGCCATTGAATTATGATATTGGACATTAATTGAAGTGCAAAAGAGCTGCTTAGAGGGATTGCATTCTAGTCTTGTTTTCAAAAGAAGGAAATTTCAACTTCGTTGAGGACTGCATGGATTAGACTCGATTTAACCGTGAGCTATTAGATTGTGCACCTTTTCTTATAGTTTTCCATTTATCACTTGGAGCTTATTTAGCCTTTTAAGAAAACTCCCCTGTAAAAACTCTTTCAAGTGTTTTGAAATTTGTTGGAATTCAGAAGTTATCTCAAGATTTATGGGAAAGTATTAAGTCATGTATGTTTTATGGAAGATGCGTTTTCTGAAGTTAAATAATCCGATGTAAAAGGACTAACGTATTTATTTGAGCTCTAACGAGTAGTTGATCTGATTTTCCATTCATGGGGCCATTTGATTACAGGGACCATCTACACTGTGGACAGATGAGAAGCATAATCTGTATCTTAATTCATTGGAAGAATCTTTTGTTAAAGAGTTGCAGCAATCCATTGCTTTTCGCGTTTGCCCGCATGAGATAATGAGGGGAGCACGTTCATATCAGCAGCTGCCCTCAGAAGACTGTGCTTGTTCGCCACAGGTTAGGGATTTACAATTACTCTCTGTATATGGAGATTAATACATGCCTGGCACCAAAGATCTTATTCCACATCCCTCCACCCCCTTCCTTGCCATAAATCAGAAGTAGAAGCAGATCTCGAGGACTTAAAGGAATACAAGGAACGCCATCAACTTGTCTCACCTTTTTTTTAATCATTTTACTCATGTTCATCTTATTATTTTTCAGTTGGGTTTACGACATGGTCACTGCACGAAAGACAAAAATGAGCCTTTGTTGGAAAGCACAGCTGATTCTAATATTCTTCAGAGAAACCTGAGAATATGTTGTTTTACGTCTGCTTGCAAATGGCATAATGCAGCATCTCATTTTGCCGAACGAAAATCTAGTTGTTGTAGCAAGGTATGTCATGAAGCAGGGACTTCTGGTGTTACTCATGGATTCGCAAGAAGTTCAGAATTGCAGCCCACATGTTGTCTGTGCAATCTTGTTGCTGGTGGCATCATAGGTAACATTAACTCTATATCTCCTCTCCGCTAATTCAACCTTTTCTTTGTTGCTTTGTTTCTCAATGAGAACTTTGTAGTACTGACTTTTGGAAGCTGTGTTGGCAAAGTGAATACCGATTGTCAGTGTTCTGCCTGTTTCTCTTATATATGCACTTTCACTCGTGTGTAGACAAATTATAGTATAAAGGCTCTACTGGAAGTTAATCCTGGTGGAAGAGGAAGTTTTGACCTTCTCAATCGCTGACCAACAAGGCTCAGTGGTTGACAGGGTAAAACAGTTGCAAATAAGCTCTTTTTTTTCTTGCTTTTAAACTGGATGCATGGGTAGTTTTTCTCTTTTGCGAGAAGGTCTGCAATTAGGTCTTTTATCCATTTATTAATCTCACTTGTATTTTCTTTCAGAGGTTTCAGATCAGAATTTTGTGGATGAAGGAAATGGAGAGATGTTGTGTTCTGTGTCCACGCCCAAAAGGTTAAAAACTGTTGAAGCTGATGCGTTAAGTGATGATCAAAATATATGCAATGTGAGTTCTGTATTAGCCTCTTCTATTTCGACATACAAGTAGATCATACAAAACTCTGTGTTGGGATATTCGGTCAATTGTTTACATCAATTCTATTAGTTCCTTCAGGCTGTGCCGTTTGGAAAATCTACCACAATTAGTGTTTCAACTGTCAGTGGAGCTTTCTCTGACAGATAAAACCAGCTGCCTCCAGAATTGCCGAGCGACCCTGATAGCTTGGTTAGCTCAAAATGTAATCCACAATGTTAGTTGAGGGAGAAGCAAGTTTCAGTTGGAATTGCAACTTGAAAGGCGACGCTTGACTCTAGTTCAGGAAAACATTGGCTAAGGGTTTATCCATTCCCTATATGAAGAATTATACTGAGCTGAACAACATTTAAAGACCATAAGTTGCTTGTGCAGATGGATATTTGACGGAAAACTATTCTGGAAGACAATACCCACAGCTCACAAAAACGAATTTACTATTGCTGTACATTCTATGCATTATAGTAAGTAGCATGCTAGGCTACCATGTAAGTTCTACTTTTATTTTCTTTTTGATTTATACAATTTTGTACCCCTGTAAACCTTTAATAATTTAGAAGATAGAGAAGAATACACCCCATTATTTTACTCTGCTGTGGATCCACATTCAACCCTGGGCTAAATCTAATATGATCTAGCTCTTTATCTTTACTGGGTTGAACTCCTATTAGTTAGGACATGTTCTGGCTCAAAGACCACATAGTTTGCCATCAGAAGGTGACAAACATGAATAAAGAGGGACTAATTTGCCTTGGCTGGTATAAGAACACATATTGTATGTATTGATTTCCCTGCTCCAATATGATTTGATCATCTACTATTTATCTGTTTTCTGAATTGAAGTTTGGCATGAAGAAATCTCTAAGGCAAGCCTTGCCACATGTCACTGTTTCTGCAACATTATTTGAAGTTGAAGAGCATACTGTGTGTTTGCAACATTGTATGGAGTTGAATAAGAATATGCTCTTAGGCTTATCAAACACTAAATTCATCACGATGTTACTCTTTACTAAATTTGGGTTCAAATACTAATCATAGGTTGGATGATTTCTTGATTCGAAATCATTATTGGCCTGATAAACTGAATCCTCCATCCAAAACATCTATTCTGACAAGCCAGATGAATCTACTACAAAAGGGAAATAAAGTGACATAAAAACTGTTCAAGAAAAGAGATGAGATCCAACATTCACATTCTTAAGAATTTATGAATATTATAATTCGTATCTAATGACTTATATACACCCATGAAGAATATAATAGTCAATGCTCTTGAAATAACTATAAAATATAGTTAAACGAAAAATGAAACGTTATATGTATAGACATCTGGGTGTATGTTTTTAATAAGTGGTTCGTCTTCAATCAAGAGTACAGAAGGTAACAAGAAGATATCTGCAATTAAAGTTGGTAACAGAGTTCTTTAACCGGTGGAACTACAACAAGAATCTAAGTACTTGATTTTTTGTTTTATATGTATATGAAACAATCCTGTTTAACATAATCTACGAGATGATGCTCTATAGAATGTGAAATTTTTAACATTGCTATCAGAGCAAGGTTATGTTACTTTTTTTTTATGCATGTTAACATCAAGATATAAGAATCTGTATTAAACTTTAGCTATTAATTATCTGTGAATAATTATATGAATCTGTCATCAAGTTTTTGCATTGTTGTTAGAACTTAACTTGTCTTCTAAGGTTGTCTTCTTTTTATATACAAAAAATTTGTTTTATTTTTTTTCCTCTCATTATTTCTCTCTCTAAACATTATCCACGAAAGCATGACTTTGGGTGTTTTTCTCAAATGGCCAATGTCATTGTTAGAGGATGCCTGTAAAATTGATAATGCTTATACTGCATGTGTTGGTAACATGTTATACTTCTGGAAATTTCTTGGTGACATCCAAAAATGTGCTTGCAAAGTGTGGTTTTGGATTTTCTAGATTTAAAGTTTTTTTGTTATAGTTTTTTACATTGTTACCTAAATAAGAATCTAAAGACAGTAGTAACGAGAAGGAAGTAAAAAAGAAGAAATAAGTAACAAAAAAAAGAACAGATACGCAGAGAAGAGGAAGAAGACATGTATGTCTTCTTGAAAATTCATGTTTTCTTGAAAATTAAAATAACACGTGATTTTTTTTTTAATTTTTGGAGATATATATTATAATAAAAATAAATGGGTCATGTCCAAGATACCTTATGGGCTTTGACTTGGACCCACAAAATATATGTCTTTCGTTCATTAAGGATTGAAGACTTAGGTCTAAATACCCACATTAAGGTTGGACTAGACCTTAATATATATATTGATGTTTAAATTAAATATATGATAAAGAATTAGAAATAAGTTTTCTAAGTTACCCAAACTAATTAATTTTGTTAAATTAGTTTCAAATTAAACTAAAAACAAAAGTTGTTTAGTTAAAATAAACTTAGAAATAAGTTTATTTTTGTTGAATTACAATTAGGCGTTGCATTTGAAATTAGTTTCTAATTAAACCCAGATAAATTGATTAGTTCAATTATCATTTAAGATTAGAAATTAGTTTCTAATTGATTAGATATGAATAACATAATTTGATAAGTTAAATAAATTGCTCATAGAATTAAATTGTTTCCATTATATGAGCATGAGTTCGCTATATGTTAGACAAAATAATTTATTTATTTTGTGCACTCTTCTGATTCCTGAAAACTTATTTTTCAAGAAAAATGCTCATTATTAAGTGAACGCCTAAGCTTATTCGATGCGAGGCACAAAAGAGACGTATTAGCAGCATGTATATACAGTTAGTTAGCATGTGTTTAATGCCTGGAGACAATATAACACAACATGTTATTTCAGTTAATAACATAATGCAAGAGTTGTATTTTGGGGGTTGCCTAGCTTATGCAGATGTTGAAGTAAAGTACATGATTTTGCTTTCGGCATTACCTCAACCTCAAGGTGAATTGTTATGAATGTTTTGGAATAATATGCCTAACAAGAAGACTTATAATTTGTTAGTGATGACATTTATTAAAGAGATTAATAGAAAAAAAAATTGATTAGGACTTTGTATCCTATAGGTCTTTCAATGAAAATAGTAAGAGCTATTGTAAATCGAGCTTCGAGAATTGTGTCACGCAAACTCGTGAACTCATTTCTACATAGGGTTCATTACTTATAGACTGTTCGTAGGTTGTAGCACAATTAATACAATATGTTATTTTATAAGAACAAAGTCTTAATATTTATGTAATATGTTTACATGAATTTTATATAGGAATTCATCTAGAGTAAAGT
>JANVCQ010000231.1:42827327-42843597 GCA_025531925.1 Erythroxylum plowmanianum
ACCACTTTGCTCTTCTCCTCCTCCCCCGAAGCGAGTTGAGCTCTCAAAACGCTCTTCTCTTCCTCCAACACATTCTTCTCCTCCTCCAGGGAAGAGAGCGTAAAACGTCTTTCTCCTCTTTCGCCTTCGAAAGCTCAGCCCTTAAAGCATCAACTTGCTCGAGAAGATCATGAACCTCCCGGTCCATCGTTCCTTTCACTTCCTCGAGCTGATCGATACGCTGGTTCATCGCAGAGGCGAACGCCAAATCCCTGGCACAACCACGACGAGACTAGCTATTAGCTCCTTATTGCTCAGCGTATCCAAAAACTTCTCGTCTTCAGGGGGAACGGCCTTCCGAGTGACGTGAAGGGCCACATCGATGTTTCTAAGTGTTGCAGTCTTGTCTAGACTGATCGTGCACACCCATTTCCCGAAGCTGGGCCCTCGCTCTTTCCCCTTTCCTTTGTCCAACTGGGGCGTAGGCTCTTTCCCCTTACCCTTGTCCGACTGGCATGACGATGGGCAGGACGATCGTTTGAGATTCTGAGCAGTCCTCTTTCTCTTCAGCGGCGGTTCTTCCTCTTCCTCTGAGATCGCTCGGACCTTACTCACCGGTTTAATTGGCAACGGCTCGGACCCGTCAAGTCGGCCCTCAGTGGACGGAAGGGCCAGCACTGCTGTGGACTGGTCCAGCGTTGTCGGCTGAGCGACATCTTGGCTAGCCTCTACCCCTTGCTTCTTCCCTTTGGTTTGGCCTTTGGATTTAAGGAGACGGGAGGACCCGGCGAAATCCTTGACCTTCACCATGCCTGCACAAGTATAAAAGCAGGTCAGAAATCGAGACTGATATTTATAAGAAAGGAAGCAGTTAAACTATGAAGAGTCAACCAGAAGGGGCGGTTTCTCCTTCTAGCCCGTTAATCCAATCCGGGGGACTAATTAAAAATGTATCGACTGATATCCCCCCTCGGTACCCCAGAGCAAACCGATCGAAATTTTATCGACCGATCGCCTTGATCTGATTGATCACTTCAAACTCTTTTCCAGTAAAGGATAGACTGGAAATATCGTTCCACCGCTCGGCCAAGGGATATCTCCACGGCCTGGATTCGACAAAAGATCCATGGGGCCTCACGAAGAAATACTTCGTCCTCCAGGCCTTAATTGACGAAGCGGTCCCAGAGGGGCGATATCACGCATCTCTGTACTGGAAATGAGAGATCTCGGCCCCGGTGAGTGAGCTTTGATTCATCCTCAAGAAGAGCCGCAGAATGTCGATCGACGGAGGACACCCGAAATGGTGGCATAACAGAGCAAGACCGTTCATGAACCTCCAACCATTTGGGGGGATCTAGGCCGACAATAATTTATATACACGGCAAACATCATCGATGATCGGGGCATAGGGAAGCTTCATGCCACTGATCGAGAAGAAGCTATATGAAACGGCGAAGTAACCCCCCACATTGCTATAGATTCGCTCGCTCTTCGCGGCCAACCTGGGTCCCTAGGATGAGGGGATATTATTCCTGATGACCGATCGGTTCAGCTCCCCTACGGTCATCGTAGATTGGTCGGTCGGCGGTTTCTCAACAACTCGCCCGTCTATCCGATCATCCGTCGCGATTTCTTCATCCATTTCTGCATCCGGCGCTTCATTACCCCTTGCCTCCGGCACCACTACTGCTCCCGCCGCTATATCAAGCGGTCCAACAATCTGTAAAGCACTCCCGGTAGCAACTTCTCGATTGGGAGAGGAAAAGGAAGTGGTTTCGTCCCTAAGTCTAGACTCACTACTAAGACTAATCGACGACATGATTACAAAAAAGAAGTTTGTAGGATAAAGAACAGGAAAGGGACTTACCTAGTTTAGTGACTGGAGTTGGGGAATGGAGACGGTGGCGTAAGGTGAATTTTGGTGACTGCAAGAAGGAAGATAGAGAATAGAGAGAATGCTGCAGAACTGAATACACAAGGTAGAAAGTGAGGAAAATTCGTCAACCTCGAGTAGTTATCACCGAGATCAACTGAACGGGCGCATCAATCAGAACTGGACGCGTGGCAGAATCTGAGCTGTGCGAATTAGGGTTATCAAATGCACCAGTCGGCGCAGCAGTTGAAAGGACTGGACCTGAAGTGGCGTGACAGCTGAAAGGACGTCCATGACAGCTGCACAGCGGTTAAAAAGACGCCTTGTTTCAAATTTTGAAAACCTGTCAGAGAACACGTGTCGTTAGTGATGATTAAACAAAATCCCCCACATAGGATCGCACTGCGGACCTTCAATTTAAAAGACTGACGCTCTAACCAACTGAGCTATAGATGCCTTCATGCGGTAGGCGTCAACATTCAATCGATCGATCCTGGCACGAGCTGTCATACAGCCGAGCTGCCCAATCCTTATGTACTCCTTCGACCATTCTCCTTGGTCAGACTCGAGGAGTAGGGGGCTTATGGTCGGGTTGGTCGTGCTAGGCCCAAACCCAGACTCAGAACAGCATATGAGTCGATCGACCCATCCCTTGATGTGTGATCTAATTCTTGTAGGTATTAGCTATAAATTCATTACCTCATCATGAAAAATGTACGACTTTTGAGAACCCTAATTATTCTTTATTCACTAGTCGCCAAAGCCCTCACAAAAAGACTAACTTGAGCGTCGGAGGGGCCTACCGGCAATCAACCCCCAATGTGCCTTATTGTCTTGCAGGTGTTTCTGTGCCAAAGTCAACCAATCACATGGATTCTAGCAGTAGTGCCCAGCCCCATCCAAATCAGACGGAACCACTTCCTATAAATTATCAGCTCACAAATTATGATTCCCATAGGTGACTGATATGAAATTCAAATTCAATGAAAATAAAGAGAGTTTATACAAAGATTTATGTAATTTTAATTGCAAATTATATTGGATTAAATGTACAGCGTTCCCTGTTATTTTACTTATCCTAAAACAACACTCTTATAGTTCAAAATCATTTAAAACGACACTAAGTGATATTAAAAATATTTTAAAAACTTTTCTAAGCTTACTAAAATTTGCTATTAAAATTAGTTTTTAGCAATCATACATATTTTATCGTATGATAAATAATAAGTCAAACAATAATTTATAGTAAAATAATTTGATAAAAATATAGAATGTTATTTTGTCATATGATAAATAATTAGTTATATAATAATTTATATTAAAATAATTTGGTAAAAGATTATTTAAATAGTTTTTAATACCAAAAGGTGTACTTAAAATTTTCAACAAAAAAAAAACCCTCCTAGGGAGGTCAATTGGATTAAAAAGCCCTTTTGTTAGCTTCTTGTTAGTCGACTTGATAACTCGATTACACCCGCCTGATAAACCCCATTACTTGATACATATTATCCTCGTGGCATAATACTTGGTCATAAAATAACTTTAAAACCTAATTTATGTTACTTAGGCTGTGAAACCTACTTACAGTTTGCATTGAATATTAACACGTCTATTAAAACCTGAGTCATTTGCCTAACTCAAACTTGTTTACGTTGAAATTGGACGGACTATATAACTGGTTAGTGATAATCATTTGTGTCCATATAATTTAAATTGAAATATGTTAGAAAAGGTACTTGAGTAATTTATTTTTAAAAGGATAACATCATCATCATCATCATCACCCAGTCCAAAATCCCACAATGAAGTAGGGTCTGGGGAGATCCGATAGTACGCAACCTTACCCCTACATAGTAGAGAGGCTGTTTCCGGTGGACCCACATGCAGATGAGACATTATACGAATGATGCAGGTGATAGAAACAATTCATTAAAAACATAACATAAGTGAAAATACAAGTAATGGAGAAATAATAAAAAAATAAAATAATAATAATAATAATAAGAAAATACTAATAAAAATTAAAGTAAAATCAAATAAAAATAAAATTTTAATTATTATTTTTAAAATAAAAATATATAAATTTAAAATTAAAAATAGTATCGATAATAATAATAAATAATAATGATAATAGTTATTATTATTAGTAAGAACTAAAAAGAAACATTGCAGAAATCGTAAATGAATGGACGGTATAATAATAGAGGTTGCAGAATCAAGAAACGGTGCTCATAGCTGTTTTAACCCATTTGTCAGGCTGCTCGATACGTAGATTTGTCAGCTCGATACGTAGATTTGTCAGTCTGTGATGTGTTCTGCCCACTCCAATATCTTATGCTCTGACGACAGCATAATAACATAATAATATTAAACAATTTCCTTCTTTTTCTTAGTCTTTGTTATTTCATACTTTTACGAAAAGTCATCAATAATAAAAGAGAACTGTGGACATGTTTGATTTTTTTTCAAGTTTTTTTGTGATTTTCAAAAAGAAAATTTAATTTATAAAACATATTTTTCTTAATATCCTTACTATATCTTGTTTCAAAATGTGAAAACCACAATGCTTTAAAAAAATACAAATTTTGTGTTCTTACTAGTCGCCATAACTGCATTCTAAAATAAGAACATTTTTTGTCATGTCTAATATGTTTTCTTTTTTATTTTTAATGATCTTTCTCTTTTTCTATTCCCTCTTTCTTAAACAGAGCTATCATTGTTTTTGAAAGGGATGTTATATGCCTAAGTTGGAAATAAAGGACAACAAAGAAATAGCACTGACTTACTTTACTCTCAATTTCAATGTTAGGTTTGAGAACTTGGTATTTGATGAATAATCTTCTACGAACCTTAGAGAACTTAATTGGAAAGTTGTAAATACTATTTAGACAAAAACAAATCATCAACTATATTAAAAAGATACTACGGCCATATAAAAACAATGTCACGTGTATGTACATAAAAATTACTAACCATAACAAATAAGTCATACCTTCACTATATACAATAAACAGAATACCATACCTTCATAAAAAGTTTTCAGGATTTCATACATTCAATACTATGCCTATGTACAAAAATTACAATCACTTATAACAAATAATTAACACTTCACTTTTATATAAGAATATCATCATTAAGTATAACGAATACTATGCCTCAATGCACACCATACTAACATTTGTTATATATAATAACACATTTACTTAAATATATGAATCTATGTTTGAGCATCATGAATACAATACCTCAATACAAATTATACCAGCACTCCATACATCCAATATCATGCATATATATAAAAGATATCATTGCTTATAACAAATAAGTTATAATTTCAATTAAATATAAGAATACCATCGTTAAGAAGAAAAACAATATGACTAATACAAACTATACATGGTCCTCATGTATCCAATACCATATATATGTACATAAAATACCATAACCTATAATAGATAAGTTATACCTTTACTTTAAGTTAAGAATATCATCACTGAGTACAAAAAATGCTACATCTTAATTAAAACTATACTTAGACTCTATACAACTATTACCATATTTATCTACAAAAAATATCACCCCCATAACAAATAAGTCACACCTTCACCTTAATATGAAAAAACCATCACCTAGTACAAAGATTGCCATATAAAACCTTTATATATTCAATACCACTCCTATGTAAAAAAATACCAATGTTCATTAAAGATAACTCACACCTTCACTTTAATGTGAGAATCCATGTCTAACTATTAAGAATACAATGTCTCAATACAAACTACTAGGATTTTATACATCCAATATCATGCCTAAGTACAAAATATACCACCACTCATAACAAAAAAGTCAAATTTTCAATTAAATATGAGAATATCATCACTAAGTAAAAAGAATACCATGACTCAATATAACATATACCATGACCTTATAAATCCAATACCATTCCTATATACATAAAATACTTTGATTCATAATAGATAAGTCATACCTTCACCTTTAAAAAAATATCACTCAGTATAAAGAACACCATACACAACCTTCATACATTCAATACTACACTTATATATGAAATATAACATCACTCATTACAGATAAGTAACTTCTTCACTTTAATATAAGAATCAATAAGTGAGTATTAAGAATATAATGTCTCAGCACAAATCATACCAGAACTCCTTACATCTAATACCATGCCTAAGTACAAAAGGTAGATAAGTCACACTTTCAATTAAATATGAGAATACCATCAATAAGTATAAAGAATACTATGACTCAATACAAACTACATTAGGACTCTATTTATCTAATACTACAATTATGTTGATAAAAAAAGACCACCACTCATAGCAATTAAGTCACACATTCACTTTCATATGAGAATGTCATTACTGAGTACAAAGAAGGTCATGCCTTAATAAAAACTATAATAAGAGTAAATACAACCAATAATGCATATTTTTATAGAAAAAATTATAACCATAATAGATAAGCACACCTTCACCTTAATATGAGAATACCATCACTCAGTATGAAGAATACTATATATAAGCTATATACATTCACTAGCACTCATTATATACTACATATAGGATGTATACATTCACTAGCACTCATTAGATATAAGTAACCTTCACTTTAATATGTCAATTTATGTCTAAGAACTAAGATTACAATGCCTGAATACAAATTATACCAACTTTCTATACATCTAAAACCATGCCTTTTATGAAAGATATTTCTAGTCATAATATATAAGTTACACTTTCAATCAAATAATGTGCATATCATCACTGAGTAGAAGGAATACCATGGCTTATTATAAAAATTACAACATTACCTCATACATCTAATACCACATTTATGTATGTAAACTACCACCTATAACAAATAAGTCATACCTTTACTTTTAATATGAGAATATTACCACCGAGTATAAAGAATACTACATCTTAATAAAAACATATTAGACTATATACATCTAGTACCACAATTATGTACAAAAAACCCCCACCCATAATAAATAAGTCACGTTTATACCTTAATATGAGAATGCCACAACTAAAGCTAATACAAAGCTTCAATATAAAGGACACATTTTGGTACACATTCATGCATTAAAGTTTGTGCATTAAAAAAATATGTTTACCATGTTTAACTTCATATCCATATGGTCAATTATGTTATTTTTTGAAATTTTGGAGGCATAATATGAAGTACATGTATAGGTATATAACTGGGTATCAATCTATATCCATTAAAAGATTTGGTCACTACTGCTAACTACACACCTATGTGGTAAACTGTGTTCTTCATATGAAATTTGAAATAATAAATGCTAAGGACACAAATTGATATATGTATATTTATAAGATCATTGTTGCACACAATTGTTTACATGTCGATTGATAAGTGTAAATTGCATCGTGTTTTAGGAAATTAGATATGTATTTAGCTATTAATTCAATCATTTAGTATGCGTTTATGTTATAATTGTGTTAGTTTGTTAAATATTTATGTTTAAGTGTTTCATGGGTTAGTACAAGTCTTTTAGCTTAAATATTATGTTTTTGAGGTGCCTTGATGTGTTTGTTGATGTTTTAGGGTCAACATTGAAGAATGGAGGAGTTTAGGAGACATTTAAGCTGAAATAACGGCCCATGATCGTGACAGAAGCACTAGAGTTAGCTCACGATTGTGGCCTACATGCCATGATTTTGACAAAAACCCAAGTAATGGCCCACAATTGTGGCTTGCATCGGGAAAATGCATAGACACTCAAGAATGTTAAGTTTTAAGGGATTTTTTTGGAACTTTCGAATCTTCAAAAAATCATAAGGTTACCCAAAAAAGAAGAGGATACTTAAAGAAGAAGAAAAGACGCAAAAAAAGTTTGTACTTAAGCCACCTTGAGAAACCCTAAAGAGTAACCATTGAGAGATATAAGAAGAGAAGAAGGAAGAGAGAAGAGAAAAAGAAGCTAACTCGACATACTTCTCGAATCAAGAGTTTTCCCAATGTCGCTGCCTCTCGTCATCCATTTAGATTGTATTTCTTGCTTATTTTCAATTTTATTATTGTATAGAATTTGAATGAATAATTGATGATAGCATTTAAAATGTCGAGGATGTTCTAAACTCACCTTCGAAATTTTATTATTAAATTAATGAAAATCTTATTGTTTATGTGTTTATTGGATTTGTTGTGGATTGATTATGAGATTTCATAATTCAATAATAAATTAAGAGGGTTAATCGAATGAAAAATGATTAAATTGGACTAACGAGAGTTAGGTAATTTAATAAAAACAAGAACTGAATCAGATCGAGAATTTGTGCAAAAAGAGATCTTATATAGTTTTTGATAGTTTATTAGAAAACTTCAGAGCTAATTAGGGTTCTGGATAGGTTGTGAATTGAGAAATTGCAACCTCCATAATCTAATTAGGGTTTATGATTTAAGGTTAATGGCTATAACTCGAGAGAGTGTAATCAACCCTAGGATAGTCTAGAACTAACAATCCAATAATTCATAATCAGTTAGCTTAGCAATAAGGATAGGTACAATTCCTTTTTTCTCAATTGATAATTTCTTTCAGTTGACTCTTGGGTGTGTTGCAATTGCTTAGTAATTAGTATTTTCATGTTTGATTCTTAATTTGAGTAATTGAATTTAATTCTCATTTTTTATTTCGTTGCATTTTGAATTTATGGTAATTATTTATGGCCTTAAACTTTAGGATTAAATTAGCTTCGTCCTCGTGGGATCGACACCTTTGGTACTACGCTAACAAACTGTGCACTTGCAAATTATTGAGGGTTACTAATTAAAATTTACACACAACCAACCTCTGATCAAGTTTTTGGCACCATCGTCGGGGAGGTGATTAGTTTAATTCTTGCAAATCTAAGGCTTTTTCAACTTTTGTTTTGTTTTATAAAAAAACTGGGCATAAAGTAGATGACACATCAACTTGGATATCACTGAGCAACAGTGGGGAAGAGGAGATGAGGGCGAATAAGGAAGAACCAAGAAGAGAACAACTCACCCTCTTATAGGGCAAATTGTTGGATTCCAAGGAAGATTTAAAGAGTTTTGTTATTCCAATTTTGTTAACAATTAGCTCAAAAAAGGGACATTATTGAGCTTAATTGGTTTTCATAATGTTATCAATATTATCCTTCTGATTATTTTACAATTTGTTGCTTACTTACAGGCTAAAAAACTGATGTTGAACTAAAAAGGTGGAAGCAAGCCGCTCATAATTAATCTCAACTGAGTTACTAAGGATTAAGGGTCGAGTTACCAACATTTAAAGAAGTGCATAGGAGGCAACCCATGAATTGTTAACTCCATGTTATTTCCTTTAACGTTTAGGTAGTTTGAATCCCATAATTAGGTTATTTTGTTTCCAAATAAGGTCGAAAAAGCATAGGACTTCGACACGAGTTAGATGATCAAGGAAGTAAGCAAAAGAGAGGTTAAAGTGCTACAAATAGTTAGGAAATGATATCGGGAATATGTAGGAGGAAAAAAGAAGAAAAATAAAAAAATTGATGAAAATATTAGGCCACGATCGTGGCCTACGACAAAGCATTATAGGCACGCATTTTCCAGTATTTTTTCTTACAAAATTGCCCTCCTCTCACCTATATATTCAATTTTAACCTCATTTCATCCATCACTTTCATTTAGACTCTCTTTCTCTAGATATAAGACATTTAAAGACTCTCACTTCTCTCTACTTACACTCAACTCCCTTAATCTCGCAACTCTTCCACACTCTCATTCTTAATGGGCCACAAATCAAGCAAACTGTTAA
Source organism: Erythroxylum plowmanianum (assembly GCA_025531925.1). Taxonomy (NCBI): domain Eukaryota; kingdom Viridiplantae; phylum Streptophyta; class Magnoliopsida; order Malpighiales; family Erythroxylaceae; genus Erythroxylum; species Erythroxylum plowmanianum. Next base: position 42,837,002 of record JANVCQ010000231.1, read on the forward strand.
GCACACCCAATCCAAGGGAAAAGCCCAAGTATCGGGCCGCGCCCAAAGAGATAAGGCAACAAATTATAGAGCACCTTTCCCAATCTTCTCAAATAAGGAAGGTAATTGCTTTCACCTCCTTCGCAATAAACAAATTATGGTTCCAAAGTATTTTTATTTTGAGACTTTAGATAGCTTAAAATTGAGAGACAAGGTCAAAAATTTAGTAGAGAGAATTCAATGAGGGCAGTTTATTCGATTTCAATACCCAGGTTATGAAGAACTAATGCTAGAATTCTTTACATCGCTTCAATTCAAATCCTATAAACCTAGGGAATTCTGGCTTAGGTTGTAGGGACAACCATATGAGCTTAATTATGATGCCTTGTATGAAATTTGTGGTTTCCCCAAATCATCCACAATGGATCAGCACAATGATTTCTGTGTCACCCCCTACTGGACTGAACTAACTAGGTTAAAGCGCTTCGTTGCTAAAAATGCATATAACAACATCATCAGGAGCCACAAACACTTATTATTGCATAAATTTATGTGTCAAACTATTTTTTGACAAAACAAAAACTAACAAGTGTTCGACGAAGGAACTTTTCCTAAAGTAATGTATAGAGCACAACATCCCAGTTTGCACAACCACCCACATCTTTAATGCAACTACTCGATGCAAGAGGAGTAATAACTTAGGAATGGGTTATTTGGTTTCAGCCATAGCTGATTATTACGGAGTTGAGTGCAACGGATTCAAGGTCTACCATCCTGAATTTATAAACCATCATCATTTATAAGGAGCTAAAATCCTGAATTCTCATAATATGAAACTTTGGGATATTAGTGTCAAGACTCATGTGAAGATCAGGGCTAGTCAGGTGAGTTCTAACATAGCACTGCCTCAGCAGGTAGAAGAGGACTCAACTAGTGAGGAGTCTAAAGAGGAAGAAGACAGAGAAAAACCTGGATGGAAGAAAGTGCTTGATACAATCTTTGCCAACACTAAGGAAATTACAGATACACTTGTAGAGAACTCTATAAGGATGAAGTAAATGATCCACACACAACGACGTCAGAGTTAGGATATATGTCGTATTCATCAATACTTCGAGACTCAAGGTGTCCAATTGCCACCTCTGACACTATCTCTGCTACCATCATCGTGAAGCTTTGTTTCTAACCCTTTTCTTTTAAATTTAGTCTTTATTTTTATTTTTATTTTTATTTTTATTTTTATTTTTATTTTTATTTTTATTTTTGTTTTATTCTATTTTATGTTACTTCTCACCATGTGTGTTTGTTTGACTCCTTCTCATATTGAGGATAATGTGTTGTTCAAGTGTGAGGAGGGTTATGTGTTTTGTTTTGAGTGTGAATTTTGCATCTTATGTAATAGTTTGTTTAGGTTGCATATTGTGAATTGTGTGAATGTGTCATTGGCTTAGATGGAATGAAATTGATTTAATTTCTGAACATAATCTATTAGGTTGTGAAGAGTCATTAGCTCACGAAATTAGTAATATGGGATCTTTGGCTAAATATGCAAGTTAACTAGGATTTAGTGTTAGTTTGTCACCCTCTAAATTGTCACATTCATTCATAATTTTAGGTCTTTCGACTAATTAGCTTTGCTAGCATTTTTCATGAAAACGAGTAGTTAAAGTAACAAGGTAGGTTTTAAAAAAATGTTTGCTAATTTTTAAATAAATTACTATTCCACTGGCCTTCGAGTTATGAATAGAGCTAGTAGCCAGTTAAGAACATGATGTAGTCGAGTAACCAAATCGGCATGCATTACAAACATGTGTCTTTACGTCAAAGGCTATAATGATGTTTCAACCAAGCAGATTAACAAAAACATGACTTAGGCGAGTAACTGGATAGATATTCATTATCAATGTTTTCCTCGGTGTAAAAGACTAGGTCCATGTCCACAAAAAGTTAATAAAAACCTATCGAACTTATAAATAACTTGACTTTTCATGAAAAAATACTTAAGAGTAGTTACAGAGGTTAAATGACCTAATAATTATAAATGTGTGTGTACAATTGAAAAGGGTGAATAACTTGACATTTGGGTATTGATTAATATGTATATTTAGTCTACAGCTCCTAGATGCAGATTTTGCATGTTAATGATTGAGAATAATTTGAATGGTTGTGTTTAAAGTTAAATTTATTTCATAAAGTTGAAGCCACTGTCTCATTACTACATTATGTGCTTTATGATTTTGTGTTATTTGTTGTTTTGTTTTCTTGAGGATAAGCAAATGTTCAAGTGTGGAAATGTTGATAATTGTAAATTGAATGGTGTTTTAGGGCATAGTTTGATAAATGTTTAATTGTTAATTCAATCATTTAGTATATGGTTAGGTTAGAATTATGTTAGCTTGTTAAGTATTTATGTTTTAAGTGTTTTATGGGTTAGTACAGGTCTTTGAACTTAAATATTATATTTTTGAGGTACTTTAATGTATTTGCTAGTGTTTCAGGGTCAACATTGAAGAATAGAGGAGTTTCGGAGACATTCGGGCTGAAACAACAGCCCTTAATCATGGTATGTGTAGTGCCCTTTTATCGCGGGGTACAGATCGGGACACCTGAAGGTCATTCCGGTACATATCCTATGATAAGGGCGAGCTATGTTTGATCACTACATTCACTTCACATGGCATCATATCATTATTCACTTATAAAGCATCATAAGAAAATCACAATATTTTAAAACCAACTTTTTCCTCATTTCACTTCACAAAACTGAAAGTCTACATTGTATCTTTTAACACTTACAATATGTACATCATCAAAACCTAGTACAAAAGTACTACATAAAAGAGGAAAATATACAAAGTCCATCTAATATGTCCCCAAAATCCAGCTAACCAACCTTTGAGCTATGACTTCTCTTACCAAACCACAATCTACACGGCTGGTAGAGCCTCTCAGTAGCTAGGGTCGTCTCTCAATCCTGAAAAGACAACGTTGTAATTTTGGTGAGTTTTACGAACTCAGTGAGGTAACCATCATTAATGGTTCACTCAATTCATGCAACACATTATTTCACATAGCATATAATCACATTTTTGCATAATTAATCATGTAACACATTTTCGTTCAAGCATATGCAATTACTCATTTCAATCAATCAAACATACTTATCAAAATGCATATGGAATTCTTATGAGACACTTTTCCAATTGTTACTTTGTTGTGATCGAGTGCTTGAACCTTCTCGTATCCATTTTGGATATCGGGCTTATTACTAACTGTCCCTTATCCGAGGAGGATACAGGGTTTATTATACATAGTGAGCCTTAGGCTCTTAATCACTGTCTAAGCTCGAGACTCTTTTCATATGTTGAGCTTTAAGCTCTGATCGGTGGATACTCTGGTCACAACTCCCATTATCTGATTGTCATTTATGTATGGAATGCATCTATCACAGTTAATCATTTTATGAAGCACATACGTCGTCACATTTACATATAAATAGCACTTCAGTATCCCATTCCAATATCATAGTCATCGGGCCTTTATTGTCCAAAATCAACAATCAAAACACATTCATTCAATCATTTATAACAAAATTTAGGCAAACAAGTAATTAAGTGAGACCGTCTAGGTTACTCACAAGTTGCTCCCGAAGCTAATGCCTAGAAGTTCCAGCAATGTCTAGAGGTTGACATTCCAGTTGCTCCTCTGTAACAAACAACATACACATATATCACAATTTGCACAATTATAAGTATTTAATAATGCACATGTATGAAATGAAATATGTACGATACATGTTCATGAAAATCCTGGTTATAATTCCATCAATTTTATCACAAAATCATTCTCATATCAAAACTCATCTAAGTATAATTTACACTTAGGTTTATACCTCACTAAAACCATTAAGATCACAATTCATTTCTCATTGATTTACTTTCAAATTTTTCCAAGACACACTTTTGGGTCTACAGTTCACATTCAATCAGAAGGTGAAACTGAAGTAATTTGATCATACTCTCTTCTAGAAAAGTGTTCCTCTATTTCTTATGTTTCTATTGACATCAAAATCACTCAATTTGGTTCAGTAATTCGGAAGATATGCCTCAAACATTTTTGGGCTGTTCATATTTACACTACTTCCATCCAGAAATTAAACATCTTAGATATTGAATCACAATTCGACTTCTCCATATGATTTTTAGCCCTATTTCTCTAGTTTACTTTAAATTAAAAATCATCTCATTTTAAATCCTACAGGTCCAAATAAAATCAAACCACTAAAGTATGTTCAGTAAAATAACACCAGTTCATTATTCCAACATATTCCCTCTCTTTCATTCAATTAATCCTTTTCAAATAAAATCATAATGCTACCAATTTTTGTGGAGAGGTAGAAAAATGTGTTAGGAGTCTATTGGTTCAAGAATCAAGTCATTTGGAGACTATTCAGGGTGAGTCAGTCTTTTGGACAAACCAGTAAAGTCATCGTCGTGCTTAACAGTGCTTTCCAACCAATTTCAGCAATGTCACCCTCATGCTTAATCACGAGGGTGACTTCCCAACCTACCAAGCAATGTCACCATCATGCTTAAGCACAATGGTGACTTCTCCTCAACTACAAATTGCATCTTCTTCTTCTCTTCCATTTTTCTCCAGCTCTTCCCAAAATGAAATTTTGGGTCACTTGTACCCAATCATTTCAATACTAAAAAGAAACATTTAGCCAAAATTTCTTCTAAAAGATTATTCCTTATGTCTTAACTTTCAAATGAAACCAATTTCATGCAATTTGGTTTGATATTCTACAAGTTATGCCAAAAACACTACAGACTGTTCCAAACCACGACAGAACCCACAAACTCAACTTCCAAATTCCATAACTTTTGATCCAAAACTCCAAAAATTACAAACTTTATATCAATAGAAAGCTTATAGAAAGATCTACAACTTCTACGTAGACAACTTTGCCAAAAATGCTCTAAGTCAGTTCAGAAAACTCATGGAATTTTTAGATCAATTTTTTAACTCTTTCACTATTCATTCCCAGAATTTTCAGATTATCATTCACAAACGTCCAACACTTTAGTTTATTAATACTAGCCTTTTTACTCCATTTCAATCAACTCATTCACCATAAATTCACACTACCTCTAAAAATGCAAATTCAACTAAGTTCCATCGAAAACACCAAATACAACAAAAATCAGTGAGTGAACTCTCCATGCAATCCATGCAACTAACAGTAATTCACCAATTTATTTCATAAATCCAAAACTATAAAAAATTTATTCACTACTTGTTGAAAACTCCAAAAGCTTCAACTATCTTCAAGCCCTAACTCCATGCTAGAATCATGTATTCATTATGTAAGCTGACCAACTTCTGATTTTTCTTAGGTAAAAAGGCAAATAGCGGTATGGTAGAGGTGTGGGATGAGGAAAAGCAAGGAAATCCCTCAGAAAGATTTTGATGAGAAACTTTGTGTATTTGAAGAAAATTTGAAGAAGGTTACTACGAAAGAGATGGAAACTTAGGAACTAACACTAACCCCTTTTCAATTCTCAGATAACCACACTCTAAACAGCACTACTTACTTTTTAACAAATTACTTAAGCAACTTATTAAGTGGCACTTGTCACTTTCCTAAGGTCTAATTATAACTTAGTTCCTTTTTCACTAATCTCTTTAACTCCCATCTTTATAATCCAATTATCTCCAAATATCATTGTTCCTATTTCCTATTTTTCAAGAATTCCAAAATTTATTCCTAATTTCATCAAAATTTACAATTACAACAATTACACTAATCAATAATATTTCCAATATGGAAAACTTCCAAATTCTTAAAAATAACTCAACTCAATGTAATTATACCTGGAATTATCCATGAATGCTTGTACAATTATTTTCAAGTGCAATTATTTCACTATTCATGTGCATGTGTATGACATATTATGCATGAGCATGAAAAAGCATTTCTAAGCTCTCACTGACCACTCATATTTACTATTCTAACCTTCCCACAGGTAATGAGATATTACAACTCTCCCCTACTTAAAGAAATTTCGTATGAAATTTCTTACCTGTTTGCTCCAACAGGTGGGGATATTGTCTCCTCATATGCTCCTCTATCTCCCATGTTACTTACTCAGTTGAGTGGTTCCTCCAAAGGACTTTCACCAATGGAATGACTTTATTCCTCAACTGCTTGATTTGCAATCCCACAATCTCGATCGGCTCCTCAACATAGCTTAAGTTACTAGTAACCTCAATCTCCTGAGTTGGTATCACATATGTCAGATCCGATTGGTATCTTCAAAGCATACTCATATAAAACACATTATGCAATTGAGACATCTCATTTGGTAAAGCCAACTTATAGGCCAAAGGTCCAATCCTCTTAATGATTTCATAAGGACTAATGTACCTAGCGCTCAACTTGCCAAAACCCGACTGTCTGGAGCCTCCTGAAGATCTGAAAGTCCTGCTCTGGCGCCTGCTAAAACTCCTACCAGAGCTACCCTGACTGTCACCAACTCTCTTCCCTCTAGACCCTTGACCCATCTCTGACTGTCTCTGCCTCACAATCTGCTCCACTCTGACAGCAGCAGCTC
>JANVCQ010000231.1:42843697-42867782 GCA_025531925.1 Erythroxylum plowmanianum
TTTATATAGGAATTCGTCTAGAGTAAAGTAATTAGGATTTGATTGTTGTATGAATGATGATTGAACACATTTGTGGAATTTTGATTTTATAAGCAATTGCGATCGAATTATTTACTCTATGAACGAGTAATGTGACATTAATGTGCATATATATTTCTTTCTTATTATAAAAACTTAGTGTTTCAACATGGCTAGTGCTTCAAAGAATGTTGTTGTTGAACTTAATAGGGGTGAGGAACTCAATGGTAACAATTATGAAATCTGGAATATGAAAATCCAATATGTACTAGAGGAGCAAGAGGATCTTGAACCATTAAACCTAATCATAGAAGTTCTCGAGGAGGGCACTACAGTTCAGCATAGGAGGGATCGTGATGCATATGAATTGTGGAAAAAGAAGAACTATTTAGCTCGCATCACGTTGCTGAGTAGTATGGATAATGACATCATGCGAGAGTTCCGCAAATTTGAAACTGCAAAGGACATATGGTTCGCACTTGTAACTTCCCAATACTATACATATATACCCAAACATCTAAGGACATTCAAGTACATATCATATGATAATGGTGTGTTAAAGCAAAAACAAACCAACTTACACATGGCAACAACTAACGTAATTAAAAGTCGTGAAAATTTAAACCTTTCATTGCATTCATTCACAAAAGCTTACACTGTATTTTACAAAATTTATACAAGTTCTAAACAAAAACTACAAAAAAAAACAAATTACAACTCTTCCAATGACAACTGACAGGCCTCTGAGCCATAACTAGTCCAAAATAGATTATAGGAATTAGGTCTCCTGTCTCGTACCTGAAAGCCACGTTGTAATTTTTAATGAGTTTTGCAAACTTAATGAGCGAACCACCATTGATGACTTCACCCAGGTCATATACACAAATCACATATTTCACAAATATTCATTCAGAACATGTATATTCCAAATTCTCACATTAATATGGCATATAATGTAATCATTGCGAATCAAAACACATGTTTACAATTACAAATGCACATAAGACTCCAGATTCGTTAATAATATAATGACCAAGTGCCTATCACATACGTATACAGATACGAGCCCATTGGGCTCAGTTAGAACAGAATCATAGAGCATAACTCTACGTGCAGAATCAGAAATCACGGAGCAAGGCTCTACGTGCAGAATCAGAAATCACGGAGCAAGGCTCTACGTGCAAGCACTTTCATATTAGCTACTCCGATCACAACGCCTTTATCTGAGCATGCATTTTATAAAATGCATAAAGTACAGAATATGCTATGTATAGCAATCATTTATAATGCACAATTAGATTCTCATAATCATCGGGATTAAGTCCAGCATTTAACTTTCATTGAAAATACAAATATTATCCAGAATTTCACATCAGTTCATAGCACTTCCAATACATATCCAAATATTAAACTCCTCAAGTTTAAGTCCGGAATTCATAAACAAGTCATAATCAATTAATAATTGGAAGTCAAACAAATCAAATCATTCCTAGGAAAATCATTTAGGTTGACTCACAATATGCTCCAATATGCTATTGCCTGGATGGTCTGACAATGTCTGACTGTCGTCCAATGTGCTCCTTTATAACATACACAACACGTTGACATGTATTACATTTTTGCACAAATGTATAAGCATGCCTTTATGGATATCTATGTATATAAAAAATGCACAATGCATGTTTAATGACAATCCCAGGTATCATATCAAATTCTTATCACCATATCATTCAGATATCAAAGCCCCTTATAAATAATTAGTACTTAGGGTTTGGATCAAAATAAAATAGTGTAAAGTTAATTTCATAACTCAATTTATCATTCCAGACTTTTCTAACAATATACGTTCAGGTCAACTTTGCATGATCATTCTGATATGGCAAATGACAAAATTAGGTAACACTTCCTTCTAAAAAGTTATTCTCCAATGTCTTAAGTTGTTAATGACATCAAAATTATTCAATTTAGTTTAGTACTTTGAAAGTTATTCTCCAAATATTTTCAGATTATTCTCATTCTGAAACAGTACAACATACTCAAATTGCATACGAAAATTGAAAGTCTTAAAGACTGAATTAAAATTTGTTTTTTTTCAAATAATATGTAGCCTTATATCTCTAGTTTACTATAAATAAAAAATCATCCCAATTGGATAGCTATAAAAGAAGTTATAGGCAAAAGAAGAACAGATGTTCAATGCGCAAAAGCTCTCGGGTTTAATTAACCTAACTACAGTTGAGTCAAGGCTGTGCAACATCCATGCACGGCCATAAACACCAAATTAATTCAGTCATGGGCTCAAAATCATCACTCGCACCCATGCATATCAAAAAGTCACGGCTGTGAGACCTTACATCTAAATTCTAGAATAAACTTTCTTGATATTTCCTCAATATTTCATCTTAAATTCATCACCAATATATTTCAGAAGGCTATGATTTTTGGTGGAGATGAAGAGCAATGTCTTATGAATCTATTGGTTCAAGAATCAAGTCATTTGGACATCTGATGAAGAAGTTATAACAAAAATATCAAGGGATGTTCATAAACAAACTATTTGGAAAAAGTTGGATGCACGATCGCGAGTTTCACTAGCACGATCGCGACTTGTGATCTTCTTCGATGACGAAGCACAATCATGACTTGCAGCTTGCTTCCCACACAGAATAGCTTCCTCTTTTCTTCCATTTATTTCCATTCTTTCCTAGATTACTCACTTCTAACACATCCAATATGCATTTCTAACTTCTATACAATCTCTAAACAAATCAAATTCAAGTTTACATATCAAAAATCACAAATCCAAAACTTCACAAATTCTCTCTCTCTCCGTGTTGTATTTTCTAGATTTTGATTCTCACTTCAATCTTCTTCAATCAACACAAATAACACTCCAACCAATTCTTCTAACTAAATTTTAGCTCATCAGCACAAAACAAATCAAAAATCTGATTCTTATACATACAATTTCTAGTTTCTGCAATTTGTTTCTCTTTCTACATTCATTTGGTGCATTTTTCCCATTTTTCTACTCATTCATTTCATCATAAATTTATCATTTAAGCAACTCTATTTCACGACCTTACCAAAACTTCATGTCATATCATTTAACTCATGTAAATTCATGTAAAAACATCTCTAAAAATACTTCACAATTTCACGCATGAACAGTGAAATCACCATATTCGGATTTCTCTAAACCAAAACATAGTTTATATTTTTACATCAACTTTCCAGCACTTTTGCATATCCATTTCAATATAAGAATAGAGCCTATTTTGTACTTTTCTGGACAATTCCTATTTCATAAATCTTTCATTTATCATCTCATTCATTAGCCACTGAAACAGCACTTCTCTAACAGCTCATGATAAATGCATATGTAGAATCAACAACAGTGAATCATCATCAAAATCACTTACTTGATCTAGCAATTAATTCCAGCAATAAAAGGGAATCAAGTGTACAGAAAGCATAACAATTTGCTATTCGGTGCTGAGTGTTTCTTCACAGTGAAGAACAATAGCTACAATAAACCTTCCTTACTCAAAACATCAGAATACGTGTATGCTTTGCATATGTTTCATGTGTCACTATTCACGTGAGCCAATTGTCACAATTTGACTAGCTATATTTTCTAGCCCAAAATATCCCAAATTTTCAAAAAAATTTTAAAATTCACCTAAAAATATGAAATAATCATACTACGCTCCAAATAAATTTTCGCTACAAATAATTTACAATTCACATCTTAATCGCATTTATAACTCAATTATACCTGAAAATGTCAATGAACGCATGTACAATCATATGAATGTGAAAAAATGTGCATGTCATGTTTAACTTAAGCATGATATGCATGTTTTAATTTCTCAATAATTTCTCATAATACACAATTCTAGCCTTAGCATGGGTAACAGGTTGTTACAGCACTGGCTACTCGTTTTTGAGGTGCTTCAGTGACCAAAGTGAGGTCACTTACTATGAAGTTTGATACTTATAAGAAGTGCCTAGATGATATAATGCAAAAGCATCATAGGAAAATGTCCAACATGGTAAGTAAGTTACGTGATGTTGGTCATGAGCTTTCTGATAAACAACAAGTGTAAGCTGTGATTCATTCACTGCCTCAGAGTTGGGAGCATATGAAGATGCACTTAACTCATAATGAGAACATCAAGACAATAGAAGATGTTACAAGGCATCTCATCTTAGAGGAGGAGCGTCTTGAAGCCTCAAAAATGTCTTTTGAGGCATATGCAGTTAGTTCTAGCTCACTTGGAGCTATGAACAAGAAGCGCAAGTATCATGGTGGATGTAAGTGAAAGAATAATAAGAAATTCAACCACTCTCCTCAAGAATCCAAGAAGACAAAATGGAATAAACATAGAAAGGGAAAACGTCCTTTAAAAAGAAGAACATGAAACATGTGAAATGCTATAAATGTGGTAATAAGGGCCACTTTGCTCGAGATTGTACCGAGCCTAAGAAAGTACAACTTTATAGTACAAACATTTGTTTTGTGAATGTTTCTTGTTTTGATTTTCTAATTGAATCACATCTTTTATGTATTGCAGTCTCAGGAGCAACCAACCATGTAGTGAAGGACAAAGATGCCTTCGTAAACTCCCATATGGTAGTCAATGGTTTTATGTAGGTGACAATTTCAGAGTTGCTGTACAGGAAATTGGCACATGTAAATTGGACTTGCATGGAGGACAAGTACCCCTCATCCTACATGAAATATTATTCGCTTCACATATTCATAGAAATCTTTTATCTATGTTGATATTGGTTAAACGTGGTTTCAATATAAATTTTCACAGTAGTATAATGGATTTGTATCTTAGATCTATTTGTTATAGTCATGATTTTTTATATGATGGTTTTATTGTACTGGATGTGTTAAAGAAAAATAATAATATTAGTTATTCTTCATTTACAACTAGTAATTCCAATAATGATGCAACTTTGTGACATGTTAGATTATGTCATATTGGTCAAAATCGAATCAATCGATTAGCTAAAGAAGGGCTTTCAGGTAATATAAGACAAGTATATCTACCTACACGTGAGCATTATTTAGCTAGTAAAATGGCAAGAAAGTCATTTAGAAAGGGAACACGAGCTTTATATCTATTGCAATTAATTCATTCTGACGTCTGTGGTCCAATGAATGTAAGGGCTAGACGTGGGGCAGTTTATTTCATCACCTTCATAGATGACTATACTCGATATGGTCATGTCTATCTGATTTCTTATAAATCGAAATCATCCGATTGTTTCATAAAATACATGAACTTGGTTGAGAATCAATTAAGTAAGAAAATAAAAGCATTACGAACTGATTGTGGACAAGAATACTTATGATGAGAAAGGAATAGAAAAACAATTAACAATTCCTAAAACTCCATAATAAAATGATGTCACTGAAAGACGAAATAGGACATTATTAGAAATGATTAGGTCCATGATGGCCCAAGCAAATTTATTAATCACTTTTTGGGGTGATGCGTTGCTAGCAGCCACCTATATACTTAATTGTGTACCCACGAAATCAGTTACTAGCACACCATATGAGTTGTGAACTGGTAGGAGACCTGATGTATCAAGTCTTAGACCTTGGGAGTGTGCAGCCTATGTTCATGATCTCTCTCATAAACATGAAAAATTTGGCCTAAGAGAGAGAAAAAGTATTTTTATTAGATACTTAGAACACTCAAAAAGATACATGTTTATTAGTGAACAAGGTAATCGAGGTGTAGTTGAATTTGAATCATGAGATGTAACATTCTTAGAGAATGATTTTCCCAAGCAAGGTGAAATAGGTAAAGACCTATTGTTATATGAGACACTTGATCAGAATGATTCTGTTATGAAGAATCAAGATGAGAAATTTCAACCAAGTGGGAGCAATTCCACAGAAAGGTTCTCTATGATGACCGATCCGAGTGGGAGCAATCAGATCAATCATGAATTTATTTATGATGAACTTCGATTAAGATGAAGTAATCGAGGAATAATTCCTCGAAGTCATTTTGAGATTGAAGGAGAAATTAATACGATTATTTCGCAAGAGGAAGAAGAGCTAAGGAATGTAAATAAGGCTCTTACTAGCCCTACTAAAGAATAATGGATGAAAGCAATGACAGAAGAAATGACTTCTTTAAGCTCAAATCAAGTATGAGACTTGGTTGACCTCCCTGAAGGTATAAAGCAACCGGAAACAAGTGGGTTCTCAAAATAAAGTGAAAAGTTGATGGCATTATCAAAAGATATAAGGCACGCTTTGTGGCAAAAGGATATACACAACCAGAGGGAATTGATCACGAGGAAACTTTTTCACCTATTGTAAAGTTTGCTTCAATCCGTCTTATTCTGGCTATAGTAGCCAGTATGGATCTAGAACTACATCAAACGGATGTAAAAACTGCTTTTCTCAATGGAGAATTAGAGGAAGAAATCTATATGGAACAACCTGAAGGTTTCATCAGGGCAACTTAAGAAAATAAAGTATGTCGGTTATTGAAATCAATTTATGGCCTGAAGCAGTCTTCGAGACAATGGTACATTTGTTTTCATTATGTAATCATTTCGTATAATTTTCAAATGATCGATGAAGACCATTGTGTGTATGTTAAGAGATCCAAAGATAAATTCTCAAATTTATCTTTATATGTGGATGATATATTGATTGCTTGTAATGACTGTATGTTTCTTACGTAAATCAAAGATTGGTTATCATTTGAATTTGAAATGAAAGACACGGGTGAAGCGACATACATTCTTGGAATCAAGATTTTAAGAGATTATTCGAAGAGATTGTTATTGCTTTCACAAGTGATGTATATTCAAAGAAGTCTTGAACGATTCCGTATGCAAGATTGCAAACCAATTTATAATCATATTGCTAAAAATGAAGGCCTTAGTAAGAGAAATTACCCGTCAATGCCACAAAAAAGGAACAAATGAAGAATGTTCCCTACTCTAGTGCAGTTGGAAGTCTTATGTACGCAATGGTGTGTACCAAATCAGAAATTTGTTACACTGTTGAGATGGTGAACAAATATCAATCAAATCCAGGCCAAGCACATTGGAAAGCAGCAAAGAGAATATTGAGGTATCTAAAGGGAACTGTGGACTATGCATTATGTTATCAAAGAAATGATCTATATATACAAGAGTATACAGATGCAGACTGGGGAGGAGATTCAGATGAAAGAAAATCTACCCCAGGATATAAATTCTTACAAAACCATGGAGCAATATCATGGAAAAGTAAGAAACAATCTAGTGTTGCATTATCCAAAATGGAAGCTGAATTTATAGCATTCTCAACTCCAGTATAAGAGGCTGTGTAGCTTCATCGATTCTTAGTGCATTTGAGAGTTATTAAAATTGAAATTAATCCAGTGACCATCAACTGTGATGGTCAAGATGCAATCGCTTATACAAAAGACCCCAAATTTTATTGTAAGACAAAGCACATAGATACTAGGTATAACTATGTGAAAGATATAGTTGCACGAGGAGAAGTAAACATGAGATATATATCTACGCGAGATATGATAGCAAACCTAATGACAAAACCAATTTTCAGATATGTATACATTGGGCATGTAAAGCCCTTAGGACTATGTCGATGTTGAAATGTATTGATAAACATTTCTCTATGTATATTCACTCATTATAATGTCATATTTTGTATATAATGTATGATCAATATTATATATTGTGTATCATTTGATTCATGAATATATGTGTTTGTGTACAAATATATTTTAGGATGAATCACATGTATATGAGACAGATTATAGATTGGCCCTCTCACACAGGAAATCACCTCTGGTGTTTATGCTCTTTAGAGATGAGACATGTTTAAAATTTATTATCTAAGTGATAATTGAGAGCGAGAAACTTAAACCATAAATATCACAAGGAAATTGGTCTATGTGATTTGTTAATCACTATATCTATCTTGCGTTGCCAGATGTGAGTTCTTAATAAGTTTTTGAGTAGATAAGTGAACTTAAGTTAAACATTGAATATGTTTGAACTATTATCTGTACGGTATTTCTTGAATGAAAGATGTTCAAGTTAAACAAAGTGAGTAAATACCGTAGCATATGACTCTTACCATGTGTGCACAACTGACCACAAAAAGGGATTAATGTAAGTCGCAAGATCTCATCTTACACTGTGTGAGACCTTTGAGGTTGAGAAGAACCTCATCATATACCCTTATGACTTTTGTTTCATTTTTGAGAATTGAATTTAAGGTTTGGCACTTTAGGTTATTGCCAAAAGATCATGCAAGATGCGATCCTATGGAATAATTTTAGGAAAAAAGATTAACTTTAATTCAAAAGAGAATTGAGAACAGATGAAGGTTATTTATTTTAGATCATTGACTCGCATGAAAAATATTCATAGATGACCATCATCTCTTTAGTGGAGAACTTGAATACAGTCATGACTCAAAAAATTAAATGAGATCAAACAAAAGAGCAAATGCGAGATATGACCTAGAGTATAGTGTACAATGTCTACTTAAGGACTTATAATTTCCATGATCAATTTATTAATCGAG
This sequence comes from Erythroxylum plowmanianum, assembly GCA_025531925.1. Lineage (NCBI taxonomy): Eukaryota > Viridiplantae > Streptophyta > Magnoliopsida > Malpighiales > Erythroxylaceae > Erythroxylum > Erythroxylum plowmanianum. The sequence goes on from JANVCQ010000231.1 coordinate 42,852,306, forward strand.
ATGTCATATACTCCTAACAGATATATGACAATGTGCTCTCGTTGTATGCTAGTCACACCAGTTATTGAACAAGTATGAGCATTGCAGAGTTTATTTTTTAATGAGATTAAACCCATCATGCGTGAGATAATGACTCATATACACCCATGAAAGATATAATAGTCAATGTTCTTGAAGTAACTTTAAAAGGTAATTATATGAAGAACTAAACGTTATATGTATAGACATCTAAGTATATGTTTTTAATAAGTGGTTTTTCTTTGATCAAGAGTAGAGAAGGTAACAAGAAGATCTTGGTAATTAAAGTTGGTAACAAAAGTTTTTTAAGTGGTGGAACTACAACAAAAAGTTAAGTACGTAATTCTTTGTTTTATATGCATATGAAACGATTATGTTTAAATGTTCTATGTGAAATTTCTAACTGTATCTTAATGGAAGTTTAATCATTTTAGACCAAATTGCATACTGATATATATCTGTTAGGCATAACCATCTGCCTTGGATTGATCCCTGACAGAGAGACACAGACATCTTTAAAACGTCGTCCCAACCAATCTGAAAGACAAACATCAGGGGTTTAATGCACAAGAAAGCCCAAAACGTTATCTGTTCTTCCAAATTTAAAACCTCAACAATTTATAGCCTCGTTTAATAACAGCTTCTTTCTACCTTAAAAAGATCATCTTTAAACATCAGTTTGGGACTTCCACATCTCCATTTAGTTCTCCCTCACCTGATGTCTCTAGGAAAAAGTTTTATATGCAGAGGGGGTTTAACGAAAAATTCGAAAGCGGGAAGAAAGATTATTACTTGATGGGTGTTTTCTCAAATTCAAGAGGGTCACGAGCTGTTGCAAATGCAGAAAGTTTGCCCTTATCAGATGTGTTGTCTCCACCTTCGTTGGTTTCTGTTCCTAAGCGGAAGTGGTCGAATATTTTGCCCCTTTTTGTCGCTCTTTTGGTTTTAGCAGAGATAGCATTTCTGGGTCGTCTTGACATGGCAAAAAATGCAGCTTTGGTGGATTCATGGGCTGATAGTTGGTTTGATAGGTCGCATCCGTCTCGTGATTTGGGTGTGAAAAGGGACGACTTGGGAGTTGGACTCGAACGTATTCACCACAAAGAGAAACATCTGGAAACAGAGAGCTGCGAGGACTGGTTAGAGAGAGAGGACGCTGTTGTTTATGCCAGGGACTTTGATAAATATCCTATCTTGGTTATTGGCGGCGAGAAGGTTTGTTCAGTTCATCTTATTTTTTAATGATTATCAGTTAGTTTGTCTTTAATCCGTTATTTTGCTTGGCTACTTGGTTTCCAGGATTTTTTTTTTTTTGAATTCTCGTAAGAAACCATTGCTCTTTGTCCACTTCTCGGAGGTTAAATTGCAATCTTGATTTACGGGATACTGCATACAGCATACAGCATGGCTTAGTTATTGTTCCATTCCTCATCTAAGTTGACTAGCGTTACCAGTTTTGGGGGAGAAAGGTTTACTATTGCTTGAATTTATCATTTATGACTCTGAAAGTACCATACAGAAACGTAGTATTACATGGATTGATTTCTTAGTTGTGAGTAAGCTTTATGAATTGATTCATGGGTGAGATTTTAACCTGGTTTAGAATTTATGGCATTTCACTAGTTATGATGGCGTGTTTTATTTAACTAACTGAAAATTTCTTCAGTCAACTCTTTCATAGCCCTTGTTCCTCAACTTGTGAAGTAATTTTTCTCCAAGAATAACAAACAAAATCTAAATGGTATCAACTATCAATTTTGAAATGATGGGATTGGGGGATTTATGTATATTAATCTTGCTTATACAGAGAAGAAAGGCTTTTTGGGCTTCAGGTTGAGTAATCTTACTCGTCTTGGACGATATTGGTTTACCGTGTAATTCTTGAAAATCAATGCCTGAAAGTGCAATGCAAACGCATGTTTATATTGCTTAGCTTGTGTGAACCTGCTGCCTGCTTTTGTATTTCTAAGACATTTTTCTTTTCCCAGTTTAGGGGTTCCTAAACGTCATTGTCCAGATTCTGAATTTAAATATCAATATTTTGATGTTTTCACTTCATTACAGGAGTGGAAGACTTGCAATGTGGGATGCGAATTTGAGGTTAATCGCAGTAGGAATCCTGATGCTGCATTTGGGTTACCTCTGCAATATGGAACTATGACTGTGCACCGATCAATGGAATCAGCTCAGTACTATCAAGAGAACGATATTGACACGGCACAACGGTGGGTAAGCACAATCTTGATTAAATACAATGCATTGTAAAAAATACAAGTTAAAAACTCTCAATGACTAATAATCAGTTAAGACGATTCAAGTTGTTCTTGACTTTCTTGTGTTGTTGCTTCTGCTATTTTTTCCTACTCCATTTAGGTGAATCATCTATATTGAACTTTCATTTCCTTATAGTGTATAAGTTCTGACTTCAATGGAGCAGTATCTTAAGTAGAAAAGAGCTCTATAGTTTATATTTTTAAATAAGCTTACTTTTCTTTGTTAATCAAACAGAGAGCTTGGTTTTACTGATATAGTTGAGGAATGTTAGAGATTGGATTTGAACTATCTATGCAATAAAACCAAAAATGATAACTTGAATATGAAGGTTAACAATTAAGTTGGTGTTTATTGTAATCAATTGTTAGTCTCATCCAATAATTGGAAAAGGTCCTAGTCTGGTCAATTGCAAATTGTTTTGCAATTTCTGACTCAGGAAAGAATTGAAAGAACTCTTTTCATCTGTACCAAATTTGAGTATAATGTCCGGTGGATTTGAATTATTCACATATATTGTGATCTCCTAAAATTGCATGTCTTTGAGATACCTATGGAGCTAAATCTTTCTGTTAATTTATCTATTAGCTTCCTCAAAATCTAGAGAAAGACTGATCTATTGCGTTCTTTTAGGAGGGGTTATGATGTCGTAATGACAACTAGTCTCTCATCAGATGTTCCAGTAGGATACTTTTCATGGGCTGAGTATGATATGATGGCACCAGTACAACCCAAGACTGAGAAAGCTCTTGCAGCTGCTTTCATTTCCAACTGTGGTGCTCGTAACTTCCGCCTGCAGGTTCTTGATGCACTTGAAAGGTTGAAAGTCAAGATTGATTCTTTTGGCGCTTGCCACCATAACCGTGATGGAAGAGGTGAAAATGCTGATACTATTTTGACATGCAGCATGTGCAAACTTATTGTGCCTTTTCCATTAAATGTTCCTTCAAAGTTCATTGATATGGATTTGTATGCCCATGAGGCTATAAAGTTGTCTTATTAGCCATTAATCTGTGAAAATCTGTGCATTCTTAACCTATAAAAATGTTAGAGAAAGTATTGTTGCAACCTTTGATCATGCTAATTCTGCTGATCTTGGATAGTTGGGAAATGATTGTTGTGTCTGCATTTGTACTCACATCTTGCATCACCATTGAAGTTGTTAAGATTGCAATTGAAATTCAAAATGCAAGTAAAGATATTAACCGCTTTGGATGAGTCCCAAGGTATAAAAGAACTTTTATACAGGCTGGTGAAGTTTCCAAGTGAATTACGTGTGAGCCTCTGTTTCATAATAGCTTAATGACTGTTTTCACCTTTCTAGGATTAAAGAACTAGAGATTGCTTTGTGCTGTAACCAAGAAAAGAAAGAAAAGAGGTGGAAGATGCTGTAAGATTCAGGGATCATTTGATTTAGGTACTTTAGGATCTCTGTTCAATCAGTTACCTATGTGATGAACTAAATTTATTAACGTGTTTCTGTTTTGATTGTGGTAGCATGTGTCACTAGTCTTTGGTTTACTAGTAACTTGTGGTCTGACAAATCTTTTACAGTCGACAAACTCGAAACCCTGAAGCGCTATAAATTTAGTTTGGCTTTTGAGAATTCGAATGAAGAGGACTATGTCACTGAAAAGTTCTTCCAATCTCTTGTTGCTGGTATGAGATTTATATTCTCTCTCCATGTCACATTTCTTTCTTACATATGGCAAACATGTTCTCTGGTTGGTAAATGAAGAAGTTGCATTTTCTTTTGAGCTTATGCACCCTAATGCTTGATTACTAGGTAATTTACTGGCATAGGTAGATAAAAGGAAGGATCATAAATACTTATTAAGGTTAGTTTAGATATTGGGAAACCTTTTCAAGTGATGCATTTTTTACGTTGTCTCAAACGTTCTTTTTGTAGGAACCATTCCTGTGGTCGTTGGAGCTCCTAATATTCAAGAGTTTGCTCCTGCCTCTGGATCAATTTTGCATATTAAAGAGTTAGAAGATGTTAAGTCAGTTGCAAAGACCATGAACTACCTTGCAGGAAATCCTGAGGCCTACAATCAGTCTTTGAAGTAAAATTCTGTCTCTTCTCTTAAAATTATGCTCATGCGCACGTGGTTTACTTACTCTTTATTTCTGATTGTTGATAGTTCCCTTATGTCTATTACTTAGATGGAAGTATGAGGGTCCATCTGATTCTTTCAAGGCACTCTTGGATATGGCAGCAGTACATTCATCATGTCGGCTTTGCATTCACCTGGCGACTATTATTCGACAAAAAGAGGAAAGTAACCCAGGGTTTAAGAAACGCCCATGCAAGTGCACCAGAGGCTTGGAGACTGTGTTTCATTTATACGTAAGAGAAAGAGGGAGGTTCGAGATGGAGTCCATATTTTTGAGGTATTTAATTGGCTTTACAAATGCTCTTCTGGCATATTAATGAGGTTGCTGAATTTTAGATATTGAGTTTCATGAATGAATCGGAAACAACTTCTTTGTTAGTTAGGAGTAAGATTACGTACTATTGGTCTTTTCCAGACTCCGCGTAGGACTTTTACTGGGTTGTTAAGTTTCAAAAGCGACAAATACGTATTCTTTACCATGCAAATCCCAGAATATTTAGGTATGACATATTCCTGGCTAATTTGGTTGGAATATTAATTCTTCCCTTTTCCCTCGTTTTCTTATGCTTCAAACTGGTTTAGTCCTCTTTTATTCTGTTTCAAGTAGGTTTTCTGGTAATGGAGCTATGGTTAATGATCTTGTGTGGCTTGTGGGTAGATAGTCAATACTTGAATGCTTCTTCCAACCTATTTAATAGAAATATCCGTTAAATTGTCAAGTGCAGGTCCGGAGATCTTACCATCAAGGCCCTAGAGCGTGAGGTGCTTAAGAAGTTCAAGTCTGTGAAACACATACCTATCTGGAAGGAGGAAAGACCTGAAAGCATAAGAGGAGGAGATGAACTTAAAGTGTACAGGATATACCCCATAGGCATGACACAGAGGCAAGCATTATATACTTTCAATATTACTGATGCTCATTTGAAGAATCATGTGGAAATCAACCCGTGCGCGAAGTTAGAAGTGATATTTGTGTAAAAATCACGTCGAGATGGGATTTCCATTTTCAACATCTCTTGCAAAAAATGTCAAGGAAGATGACTACTAAGTTCAATCTTGTGTGGCCGTTCTCCGTTTGGTTACATTGGTCTTAGGGAAAGAAATAGATAAAAGAGAAACACGTATAGGTTCAGCAAGTTGATATTGCTTTCTCATTGATTCATGGAGGAATAGGGTTTAAGCTCATTGTTGTATGAGTTTATCAGCTAATTTGGGAAGCAGGGTATATAGACAAGAATTCAACCATGTAAATTGACTCATTTCTAAGTTTCAACTAATAAAGTTGTTCTTTTGTGACAAGAAGGTTACGAGTTCGAGTTATAGAAATAATTTCTTTGTAAAATACGAAAGAAAGGTTGTGTACAATTGATGACTTTTTTCTGAATCCCGCAAAGTGAAAAGTTTTGTGCCGTTCACTTAACATCTTGTTTAAGGTAAAATTGTTTTTAAATATTAAATATTTAGTTCTAAATAATTATCCTTGGTGATTATAAATTATCAAATAGATATTAGTTTGTAAATAACATCTACAAATTCTTAATTATTAATTTTTAATAAAATTAACTATTATTTATTAATAACTATTATATAAAAATTAAAATATTTATTTAATATTTAACTATCATCATTTTTATCTAATTTAAAAATAGAATTCAAAATAAAAAAAAGTGAAAATATACAAGTTTTAATAGATTATCGTCTCCAAAACATAGATTTGACATGTCTCCCTGATAATAAAAATGAATCTAGATCATAGATTTGACATGTCTCTCTGATAATAAAAATGAATCTAGATCTTCTCTCTAATTTTATGGTGTCTTATTCTGTCCTATAAATCTCAGTCATTCATTTATGTGGGTCCCGTATAAATGAACGCGAGACCCATATAAATAAATAGCTGAGACTTATGAGACAGAATAAAACAACACAAAATTGGACAGAGTATCCTCACCCAATAAAAATGTGGCCAAGAATGCTGACGTGAAAGGTTTCGCTATACTTGACAAGTGTTATTGCTGTCCACAAGCACTTGGTCGCTGTTTGGTATCACACTCAACTACAACAATAGCATTGTCATTGATGCTACAATCAATGGAACTTGCCGTGCATGAAATGGGACAATCTTACTTGTTACTCACAAATCTTCAGGAACAGCAACCTTTCATGCAATAGCACGAACATGAGGATCAGCCCCGACCCATTTTTTCAACACTACAAAAACATCTTGTGAACCACGAGACTTCCAAGAAGTTGTTGAAGATAAATGAGATTAAGACTCCACCGTTGAAGATGGAGCATGCAAACCCAAACACGCAGTTGAGTTTGTAGAAATAAGGAATAAAGATTGATGTGATTCGGTCGTGAAGTTTGTAGCCACCAATCCAAAAGTCAAAATTATTACATTTTTGCAATCAAACTTGTGTGTGTCTGCAAGTAATTCTGAACTTCTGTTGATCTTTATATTCACTATTGGAATAGACCATCATTCAATTACTTAAAACCAAGAGTCCTGTATGAATCTTCCAAAATCACCAAGCAAGTTCAGTGAGTGCATTGCAGAAGTACATTCTCTGTTATTGCAACTTGTACTGGGAAAGCGAAAAGGATGGAAATTAAAAGGTGAAAAAACTCGATGATGAGAGTGAATTGACTAAAATTGCTAAAATTTTTACTCAGTAGCTCTCAACGTACCGTGCCACAAATGCCAACCTTCCTTTTTTTTTTTCCGTTCATTAGTTTGTTTGCTGTGGTGATTCAATGACCATGAAAGCTGGCAAGGAGAAGAGTTTGACGCATTGCGAGGTCTGGCCTACCATGAAGGAGGAGAAAAAAAGGGGGCAACTGTTGTCACTCCATTGGATCGTATGGTTATGTGAGATGAGTGACTTATCTTTTGCTCTTTCAGTGGCTATCACTTCAAAAGAGGATGAGATCGCCGTATGTTCCAAAAATGGAATCCATAGGGTCAGCTTTTGTAATTTTATAGCGTCCTGTTTCGGCTATGTTTGGGTGGATTTTGGGAATCATTCTGGGGATATGGAAGCAATCTGTTTGAGCTTTTCTGGTGGGATGATTCGAAGATATTGCGTATAGATCTTTCGATGCCACTTCATCACCTTCTTACCGTCTTTCTCTTTAACTTTTTCCAGTTCCCCAGTTGTTTGTCGTGTCTGAAACTGATAAATTATTACCACACATTCAAGAACTTGGTTGACCTTGGTGGTCTCAAATCATTTTAGACTCTATCCATAGTTGTATATGTGATGCATGCACACGACATCTGTAGGTGCTTTGCTTATGTGTACCATTAAACTTTGCTAATGCATTTGAGGATTGAGGATTCCATTCCATTCTGATAAAATCTGAAAGATTTCTATTCTCTTCCCTTTACTTGGATAGACAACTCCAAGTGCTCCTCTTGTGACCTTGTTTTTCAAATCTTCAATTGACTGCTTTCTATCCTGCAAGTTCCTTTCTCAATCCTGATGAGATGAATTTGAATCTATGGTCTGTGTCATCGTACCTTGGAGTCATTTACCATGGTATCTGTTCTCAAGCTACTACAACTAAACCACGTAACTACTAGAATTTCTAGATTTGATGCTGTAACTTTGTAGCTTGTTGAATGGAAAATGTTCTAATCTCAGAATTGAGATTTTCTAATTGTTTCTGCAAATGTCAAAAACAGTAAACCAAAATCCGAAAAAGAATGGTGCACAGAAGTCATGAAAGGAAAGGAAAATCCTCCCCCTTCAAACTTTAGCTGTGGAGGCATCTTACTGATCCACCTGTTGTGTGGAAAAGAGTTGTATTGTTGATATTAAACCATGAGTGATAATGAAGTTGATAGCTACACCACTAGAAGCTGATCAAACAAATAAAAGTATAAACATCAAATGCGCATGTTAATATGTATTTACTATCCATAAACGAAACAAACATAACTACCACTTTTTCCACAGCTTGTGAGTCATATATTGCTTGTAGTCATCTGTGGAGGAATGCATAACCCCACTTTTGTGCCTTTTGGAGCACATCAAGAAGAGGCGTGAGAAACCTATGCTCCCTGAAAATGATGGTTAGTCGTCATCCCAATCTATACATTTTTTTCTGCATAGACTTCGACTATCATTATCAGATGCTGATTAAGGTTAAGTTTTGGATAAAATATGTATTTCTTCTTTTAATCGTTCACTAAACTTGACTCGAGGTTTCAGAATATATGGAACAGAGGATCCTGCTATGTAGCCAAAAGGGTCGTCGAAGATATGTTTTTCCTGCTCTCTCAAACTCGCATTTATATATATATATATGTACATAGTTAATGGAAATAATAGCAATTATGGTTCGAAAGGTTGCAAGCATTTCTATACTTGTCAAAGTTTACTTTGTTAGAGATGAAATTCAACTATTTCACAGTCGAAGATTGGACAGAAACCAACCAGACAGTAACCCTTCTGACTAGTCAATTGGATTCCATGCAAATTACCAGCAAACATGTCATATTCCTTCCTATACAGAGATTATCCGTTGCATGACTTGAGTGGATAAGGTAAAACCCCTTTTAATATGATATGGCAAATGTTTGGAGCTGGATATTTACTTGTATATAATGACCAAGTAGTCGCAAGGTCGCATTATTCTCCTGTGGAAAAAGGGGTGGCCGACCGATATCTCATGCATGAGAATAATTGCTCAATGCCGTACCCCAGTGGCCTTTCTGTTATCAATCTCTAGACCAAGATCTTGAAGAAGATTGACTCTTAACTGTTCATAGATCGGCTAGTGACCATCTAGGATCCATGTATACATGCTCCACACCCATTTCAATACCCCTATGATTGGAAGTAAGATGCCACTGCTAAGTTCCACTTTTTTTGAGGTCGAGATGCGTTATGGTGGTGATTGATTTGGTACATATTGGCATGCTCTATCTGCCCATGAACTTCTTTGGAAAATCATTGCACTAAAGATCCTCGCATGCAATTTTTGCAGTAAGGTCCTGAAAATTCTCGCAAGAGTTGTTGACAAAATTTGAATGCTTCAAAATGTAGAATAGGTTTTGTGTGCCACATTCTCTAGCTTCATCTTGGAAAGGGATCCTTGATAAATCTTTTTGATAATTTGTTGGATAGTACACAATTTCATATACGTACACATGTTAAAATACATAACTTTTTAACCCCAGGGCGCAGATGAGTTGATAAGAGGCTCTCCTGACCTAAGTGAGGTTGCGGGTTCGAACTGCCTTTATGTATGCAGTCGTTTAAAACTTAGGACCAGAGCTTTGCCTCCCGCAAGGGACCTACCATATCCATGAGGTATCTTAGAAGGGTTTCAACTATAGGAAAATACCTTTAAGCCATCCACTTCCAAACTAATGAACCGTCCTCATGTATGCAGCCGTTTAAAACTTGGGGCCAGAGTTTTGTCTCTCGCAAGGGATCTACTCTGCTCGAGCAGGGATTAGTCTGAGAATGGATGGCTTGAAGGTATTTTTCTTTAATTCGGACCCTCCTAAAGTACCTAATGGGTAACCAATATATATATATATATATATATCTTTGATATTCTCAGCAGCAGTAAGATATTATCATCAAACAGACATTTTGGTTCCTCCAAAATTTGTCACCCTTTTAGAAGTAAGACAAAATTGTCTTCTTTCCTTGTTGGTGGGCTCTCCAAACCTAGAAAAGTAGGTGATGCATAATCCATTAGTTTATATCCTGACAGTGCAGCATATCTAATGTTAAAATTAAAGATAAAATTTTTAGAATAATTATAAAATTATAATTATAAGATTTAAATTATATTTAAGTATTATTTCTAAATTATTCCTAATTATAATCTCGTCAATATTAAATTTGATGAAACAATAAACTAACGTATATTATATTTCTTTCCTTTTAAAAAAGTAATTGATTTTCTAAATTAAATTAGAAAAATACTTAAACAAATTTGCGAGTATTTATTAAAGAATAAGTTTACTGACTTAATTATAAAGATTCCAAATAGAACATTATCTTTGGGTGTGTGAATATTATTATTATACTAGTTGTATAATTAATCTTTAAACATAAGATTACTAAAGTATATCACATGAGAATTATTATATTTTCATATTACTTAAGACCTATTTTATTGAGAATAACTCATTTAGTAGTAATCGGATGTAATATGAACTATATAAAGATAGTCAAATATAATAAAAAATTTATTACCCTAACGTAATTAGGAAGAACATACTGTTGTTCTTGATTAATAATAAGTTAGAAATAATTTGGCTAGAGGGAATTAAAATTTAAAAACATTATTTTTAAATATCAATTACTAATTAGTAAGCAAGAACGAATATAATTAGATTTAAATCGAGCACAGTAATTCCATACAGCACATCTAATTGGAATATTAGATGAAGAAGATGTTAAGTTATATATTACAATCATGCATCCATAGATTAAGTCAAACTACTATGATATTCCTAATATTTGAATAATCATAATGTGTTACTAGACCTCAATTTTGATATGTAATTATAAATTAGCAATTGAAGAATTAGATATAAACTAAAATGAAATTTGACTTATCTAATTCTAATTATAAATTATAACGTAATTTATAATTATTTCTATCATATCAAAAATTTATTAGATCACACATATAGAGTAATTAAAAAGAAAAAATTAAGTTCGATATAATTATAAAGCTTAAGAATTTTTAGGGATCAAATATAAGATATTTGATTTTATTAAGATTAAATTTAAATTACAATTAGTGATATTTTAATTATAATTTATAGTTTAATTTTAGTTAAGACTTGAAAGAAACCAATAGTCATTTTTTATAAGAGGAAAAAAAAACATTAGAGGTTCTATCACTCTTGTTAGTCCCTCCAAAAACATTTCAGCTCTCTTTGTTTGTCTTGTGAATATCATTAAAGGCTAGATAATTGAACTATTTGTGTTTAACAACTTCAAAATAAAAGAAAAAAGTGTTGTATGATACATAAATCAACTTTGACTTTAAACTTTTAATTTTCTGATTTTTATTCCAAATTATTCTATTAAAGTAATCTTTTATAAAATTGTAAGAACTTTCCTGTTACGCCCTTGATTTATTCTCAATTAATTTTCCAACATAATCTAGCTAGTTAAAGCTAGATGATGATTACCAAAGTAAAGTTATCTAATTGAGTACACTATTATATCCTATAAATTTTATATTCAAATTCAATGCTAAATAGATGTTTTATATGAATAAATTTCCAAAACAGGTAAATTATTTTTGAAAATGAAAAAAGATATATTGCAGTCATCATTGGCCTTTGTAAACTAGAGTAACCATCTATCTATAAAGGCCAAGAAGGATATACAAGAGTTAATGAAGCTATATTGACCATGATATATACCTATGAAGGCGACCAAATTAATGGGCATGTGTTTGCTCCCTTAAAAGATATGAGGGTATAATAGTTAGTAATAGAGAAATCCAAGCATAATTAAAGAGTTAATCACAATGCATATTTATTTTTAAGGTCTTGTTTGGGAAGAAAATAAACTAAGTCTTAAGGTTCCTAAATTGATAGAACCCTAATTCTCTATTAGAATTCTTTCAATTAAAACCCATGAGAAATTTTTTTAATAGTCTTTGTAGTGCCCTTGTACTAGCTTCACATCCCACTTGATATAGGAGATCCACAAATTCAACCCTCCCTTCCTACTTTTTTCACTGGCTTTTGAATATTAGAAAAATTAGGGATTCAATCTTTAAATCCCTTTTTTTAATCAGTTTATCTCATTTAATTTTATAGTTTTTGAATAGATGGATTTGACATTTATTTATCATACGACTCTAATTGTTTCGTGCTACAAGACATAAATCCTTGCATGTCGCAAGTTAAATATATTCATATGACAGATTACAAAAGCTAAAGAGTTACTATGCATTAAGATTATTTATTTAGTTTGATTTTTTTAGGTCAACTAAAATAATTTAGTAGTTGCAAAAATACCTCCACCGAAGGACGCGATGATAATGACTGAAAAAAACAACGCCGACAAGTAAAAAAGGAGTCCATAACAGAGAAATGAGCTCCAAGAAAATCGAAGAGAAGATGCAGGAAGAAGGAAGAAGAAGACGTAGGTGGGAGAGAGATGTCGGGTGAGTTTGAATTTAAAAAGAATTTACCGACGGAATTACCTACGGAAATTTCTGTAGGTAAACTTTAAAAAATTTTATTCCGCCAATAATTCCTGTCTTTTTACCGACAAATATCTTATAACGTCGCTAAATCCTTTACCGACGGTAATCTTATTCCGTCGCTAAAGTTCATCGCAAAATTTTTCGGAATGATTTTCCTTCATATTTAGCGACGGATATCAGTACTGCCGCTAATTAATAAATTTTTCCGTCAATTTTACTAACAGAAATGAATTTTTCGTCGGTAATTTGCAACGATATATATTCCGTCGCTAATTCTTGCTTCTCTCCATATTTAGCAACAGATATTAGTACCGTTGCTAAATGAAAATTTTCACGTCAATTTTACCAACGAAAATAGATTTTTCGTCTGTAATTTGCAAAAGTATATTTTCCGTTACTAATTTTCCATCGTTAATTCTTCATTTTCTTGTAGTGAAAGTTACAAAAGTTTGAAATTTCATATGAGTGATAAGAGAAAGTGACAAGGTTCTAAAAAAAGAAAAAAATCAGCACAAAAAAGGATTAAAGAGAGAAGATGTTGAGAAAAACAAAGTGGCTAGAGAGAGGGAACAACCAAATAAATTGGAGATTTTGATAATGAACTGAAACAAAAATAAAAAAAAAAGAAAGATAGAGAAGAGCATAACTAAAAAACAAAGGAGTAGAAAAATTGAAAGAATTCAACTTCCATAAGAAAGGGCTACGAGAGAGAAAGAGACCTTGAAAGGGACATAGAGATCACCATAAAAGAGTGATACGGAGATTTTGATGCGTACAAAAAGATCTGGAGATTTAGGAATTGAATCTATACTTTTTCAATATTTAAATGCATGTAGGGAGAAAAGGGAGAAGAGACTGAGTTTGTGGGCCTCTTATACCAAGTAGGAGTGCCACATAAGTTTAAATTATTAGAAGTCTAACATATAATTAGGGTTTCTTCAATTTAAGGTTCATATTAAAGTGTTTTTTCTAAACATTTAGTTTCTTTCCAATTATTTAAAACATTTATGTTTAAATTAAAATTTAGGATAACCAACTCTAAAATGCTCAAACTTTTAATATTATGCTCAAACTTTTAATATTTTTTCAATTTAGATCTCAAACTTTAAAATTTTCAATTGAATGGCCAATATTTTAAAACTTTAATAATTCAGTTCAAAACATTAGTTTTACTGATGTGACTCATAAATAGATATCTATGTGATATTTAGCAAACATGTGATATCATCAAAATTAACCTTTTGAACTAAATTGCTAAACTTTTACAAGATAAGTCACTAGATTAAAAAATTTAAAAATTTGGGCACTAAATTGAAAACTTTTTTAAAGGTTTGACACTTTTGAATATGTTATCCTAATAAATTTTGAGGCAAACATTAATGCTTAAATCAAAACTTTTTCCTAAGCTCCTATCATTATCTCTAATACTACTTTTGCACCTCGTTCATTTTGAAATTTGCTTTGTCAAATTTTTTGTACCGTTTCTTTAGGCCTAAATGGTGTTTTAGGCATTGCCTGACATGGTTTATGTGGTGATTTAAAACTTTTTTGGGACTACTATGTGGATTTTTTTGTCCTTCTTTAAGAATCCTTTTTGTTATATAGTTGCATTCACCTTTTCTTGTTAACTTATAAATCGTTTACGACAATCTCTTAGCAAGTGATAGGAATAAAGATTGGAACCTTCAAAGATCTCTTTGAGTTTCTAGTAAGTTACTTTTGGAAGGTTGGAGAGATTTCAATAAAATTTTAAATTAAAAGGAAAATTTGGGGGCTATAAAAGAGATAACATAAACATGAATAATTTTCATAATGTATTAGATTTCTATTGTTTAATTTATTTTATACATTTTACATATCCTTATACTTGGTCGAATAAGTGTTGTAAATACAAGGATTAGTTTGAAACGTGTCTTGACTACATTTTAGTCTCATCTAATTTTTTTTCACTTAGGTCTTTATATGTTTGTTTCTCACCTTATATCAACAATTGGTGACCATATCCATATTGCTTGCATTGTAATGATAATCTCCCTATAAGCTTCAAACCTCAAACTTGTCATTTTGAGAAAATGTGGCTTCAGCAGCTACCATTTTATATGTATTTATAAAACTTGTGGAACCAAAAATCAAGTTCTCAACTCGCTAATTTATGGCACAAGTTAATAAAAATGAGTGGAGAGGTTATATTACGAAATAAATCTACTATTGGGCTTAATGTTTAAAGGATGATAAAAGAGATTAAATATTGCATCTATAAGGCTCAATCTTTCTCTTATTAAGAAAACCAAACTAGGGAGGAATTTCTTTTGTTGAATTAGAACTCTTAAGTTCATATGATAAGGAGGGAATCATATTGAGGCATAAGTATAAAGTTATTTGATTAAAATTTGGTGTCAAAATCAATATTTTTTTCACAAATAAGCATGCTTCAAGCTCTAACTTAGTACTATTTAAAAACATCAACATTCCCATAATATTCTTTATTAAGATATGCTAGATCAAATAAGATCTTATCCTATAGTTTTGACTATAGTGAAACATATTACCATTAATGAATTTACTTTTAGTGATATTAGTAGTTGTACATGAAAAATCAAGCAATATGTAAAAGATCAATATGTAAAGGAGCCAATTGTATCAATTGAACAATCAAAAGATGAACAAAATAAGCAAAATGGAGCACATATGCAATTAAATAAAGTTTCAAGACAATTCAAGTCAATTGGACCAAGAATAAGAAAAGTCGGAGCCTTTCCATATGTAACAAATTACCTTTTGTTGAAACCTTACTTTGGTCATATCAACGGTCTAGGATCTCAATATTTCATAAACATATCTTGTTATTTGCAAAATGAACAAATCTTTC
>JANVCQ010000231.1:42867882-42881767 GCA_025531925.1 Erythroxylum plowmanianum
ACTATAGTGAAACATATTAGCATTAATGAATTTACTTTTAGTGATATTAGTAGTTGTACATGAAAAATCAAGCAATGTGTAAAGGAGCCAATTGTATCAATTGAACAATCAAAAGATGAACAAAATGAGCAAAATGGAGCACATATGAAATTAAATAGAGTTTCAAGACAATTCAAGTCAATTGGACCAATAATAAGAAAAGTCGGAGCCTTTCCATATGTAACAAATTACCTTTTGTCGAAACCTTACTTTGGTCATATCAACGGTCTAGGATCTCAATATTTCATAAACGTATCTTGTTATTTGCAAAATGAACAAATCTTTCCATACAAGAAGAAATTTGATTTGAGCTTAAAGAAAACTCTCTTGACATATGAAAAATACTTTTGGGAAACTTTGAAATAGTTTTGAATCAAGTTCTTGGTAAATGAGTGTATTTTGATCTTTGCGAGAACTTAAGAAGTTCAAAAAGTTGTTTTTATAAGGTTTGGTCGACCTATATTGAAGCTAGTTATATTGACCTACGTACTGAAGAAAAGATATTTCATATACCGTAAGTTTTTTTAGAATACCATAAGTGTTTTTAGAAACAATAGTTAACACAAAGATTGACTAGTATCATATATTAACTGAACATCACACATTCTTTTGTCATTATTTTTAGTCATTGTAACAACTAGTTTGTGGTTTTCATAGGTATATTTGGTTGTTTTAAGTACAAACACTATATATAGGTTGTGGAAAAGATCTTTGAAGCTAGAGAGAGTCTTGGGAAACTTTTGAGAAAATTTGACTTCATTCATATGTATGTGAGCATGATATGAGCTTTTAGTATTTCTTGAGTTGTGTTTGAGTGATTAAAAGAGAAATTTATTTGTTTAAGATTCTCTTTGCTCGTGGTAAAGAAAATATGGAAAGGGTTTGTCTTTACCTTAAGAAAACAAGATCTTATATAGATGGTTCCTCTTCACCTATTAGAGGAAGAGAAATAATAAACTCTTAAGTGGATTGGAAAGTGGAAGTACGTTAAGGGTTGTTTGGTCAAACTATTATAAATTATTTTTGTCTCTCTTTTTTTGCTCTTTTTTATTATTATTATGATCATTTTATGATTATCATTAATTAAATCATCATAACCATTCAATAGAGTAAGCATTTAATCCATTAGAATTTTAAATAGGCTAAAAAGCAAATGCATATAGTGCACTCCCCTTTTATGTACCATCTAGGAATCACGAGATAAGAGCAGAAATATATCTACTAGTTTTTGTTACTTCTCATATGTTAATTCTTCAATTGTGTAGTAGAACATTTCTATGTTTATGAATATTTTCTAAAAAGAGGTCTCTTCTAATAAGAATAACTTTTTTTCTACCTTTTTCTAAGGATTAAGTTTGGACTCCCTTTTTTCATATGCATCTAGATAAGCCTTTAATTTGGATATATTCTCTCCTTTATTTCTGAGCAACTTTTAGATTTTATTGGTGATTACTCTTGTAAAGAAGGATTAGTAAGAAGGATTAGTAAGGTCAATCTCTCTCTCTTTTATGAATCATAGTTTTTTTATATTTGATTTCAAAATATCGGTCACTATAGAAAATGATCGATCACTAATTTGTCCTATTTTCTGTGTAACATTTCTTATAAGAGGTTTATAAAAAAATTACAAATCAATTGAATTCATATTTTGATAAGTTGATTTCCAAAACTAGAGTGGCATCATTTTTGGATAACTAATCTTATATAATATTTTAGTAGCCTTTGAATTTATGTATTATCTTAAAAAGGCTAAAAAAGGAAATATGGTTCATAAACTTCACATCTTAAAGGCCTTAGATACAATTGAATGGACTTTCCCTTTACTTATGTTGGAACAATTGGGTTTAAGTATTGTTTTATAGGTCTTATTAAGAGATGCATCTTTCGGTAGTTTATCTATCCTTTTCAACCAGTATCTTTACCTTCTTTTAATCTTCTAGTAATTTGAGATAATAAGATCTTGTTCTTTATATTTATTTATCTTATATATGGAAGCACTAATTTTAGTTTATTTTTCCCTCTATTTTCCATCCCCTCTTTATTTTTTTTAAAGCAATAGAGCCTAATTATGTTTCCTTAAAGGATATATTTTAACTTTTGGATTAAGCATTAATTTGCAAAGACCTTTAATTAACTTTGGTCTATGTTTAAATTTAAGTAAATATGGCAACTTCATGAACATTTTGGATATTCATTCCTCCTCTACCCATAGAAAGTAGCTTGGCATTTTGACATTAATAGGCAAGTTAAATTTTTATTTTTAATAATATTCAAGGAATTTTCAAGCAGAAACTTAAGGATGGCATGATTTAACTAATTCCCTCCCTATGTTTATTTCCTAGGGATGGTTTGCTCACTTTGGAGAAGCGGTGCAAATAAAATATATGTAAAAAAAGTTGACATGTACCTTAATAACTATAAATAATAAAATGAACTCTCTATAAGGAAATTAAATTGAATTCAACGAAGACTAGTATACTACTAGTTTAGATTTATATACTTTATATAAATGATAGTATCAAAGAGTGAATCAATTTAAAGAATACTAATATTAAAAAAGCAAAGAGAAGAAAACAAGGTAAGAATAAGTATGTAAAGAGCTTAATTCTCATGTTCACTATTAACATCACTTAGATTAATTGATCCTAATCTTATATACCAATTTAACAGATAATAGAGTTTTAGAATGTTATTTTTCTATGATCAATTTGAATAACCTTTTGATTAAATAAAATGACTCTTAATGGTATTTTAGTGAATTCAATTAATTATTTAAGATGATAAATCAACTCTGAAACCTAAAATATAATGTTAATACACATTTAGATTAATGCGAGAATAAAATCAATATGGTATTTATCTAATTTGTTCAAAGTCATACAAGGAAGTATCGAACATGAATGACATGATATTCTCTCATCTAAATTATGAAAAAAAACTCAATAACTAATCGACTAAACCAATTACAAAAATTAGAATTTCGCATACATGTCACCATAAGCAAACAACAAAAAAATATAGCTTAAATTAACCACAAAATCACATCATAAAAGATTCTCCTAATCATCATCATTATCATCACACCTAATCCGAAATTTCGCAATAAAGCAGGATATGGGAAGATTTGATAGTATGCAACCTTACCTCTACATACTAGAGAGATTATTTCCGGTAGACCCATATGTAGATTTGACAATAAAAAAGTGATGCAGGTTAAAGAATAAATACGTAAAATTTACACGCTAAATAATTATGTAAATAAAATTATAATAAATACATATATATATATATAACTAAATAATATACTTGATGGTGTCTAAATCTGCTGATACTTGATAAACTGCAAAATTCTAACTGTGAAACTGGCATTGGTAACGACAGTGACGCAAGGAGTTTCGATTGTTGATTCACTCGTTATCATCTATCATACGCTTGCCTTTTCCTAGCTATCAAAATGTTGAATCCCACTTGATATTTCAACTCAACACTCATATACTAATGTTGAGCATCAAAATAGTGATAATTAAATAAATATAAATTATAGTTATCATTTTAACAGAGTAAAAAAAAATTGTTAAATACGCTTTGTTAAATATTTGAGTATGCAATATTAGTTCTCTTTTTTGATTATATATGAAACAATTAAAAAAAATCTTTATAAAGATGTTTCTAAAATTTGAATTTTAGGTAATTAAAAATTATAGAATTATCTTAAACAATTTAATGCCCTATCTTCCATGTCCCACCACAGGATGTTTAATACTCTAACATAATAAGAAAGTCAACTTTATATGAATTTCTAGCACCCCATTGGCCCATAAATTTACACGTAATCCCTTGAATTTGCTCTTATGAGGTAGGGCCCAGGGAAGGCTAACCGTACCGCTTTAGTCACTAGCGTCGCTCTCTAGATCTCAACCACCAGGATCTCGAAACGTGTCGTGTCCAGCTTGGCATGATGGCCCATCGGAACCTTCTCTCCGAACTCCCATTGGTTGGGGCCCCAAGGTCCCGAATGTTCCTTCGACGGCCCCAATCTCATCCGTACGATGGAACGACTTCTCTAGGCGCACTTTTATTTCCCAAAAGATCGCAACGGCTGAATGTGTGGGCCATAATGCACCGTCTCACAGCGTAATGTCCCACACACCCACATGGAGTGGCGCCGGCTAAGCTAGAATCGCCTCTAAATTTGGCTGCAAGAAAACGAAATGACACAAACTACCCTTCCAAAACTTTCAGATTTCAATTTTAGTCCCTCAAGTATCATGCCCCGTTTCAGGCTGGTCCTCTCACTGTTCTCTTCAAGAAACTTAAATTGGAAATTTCGGTTTTAGGACATTAAATGTGAACTATGTTTGATTCCAATCCTGTCTGTCTAGACAGAGTTTTAAAAAGTTCAATAATATCCAATCTTACTTTTAATTAATAGAGATTAATATAAATATATGTTATTTTCGTGACAAATCGGCAACGATTGCATATAGTTGATGATCTCCGGTAACTCTTACAAAGTAAGAAATCTTATTTACAGGCGCAGGAACATAAAATATATGACTGCAACCCAAGGATTAGGGAAGTGTGGCAGGAAGAGAAGCATGATGGATGAATGATTGTGGGGCTTGAACATCTGCAAAAGTCAATTCTTCTTTTTCCTTAAAATCAAAGTTAGGTTAGATGGCATTGATCTGATTACAACTTCAATTGTGAAAAGGTGACTCATAGCTGCTAGCGATAATGAAAGCTTCATACGTATTTAAAACAATAAACACACTGATATTAAGAAAACCCATGCTTAAGGTATATATGTGAAAACATGTAGTTAAAGGTACAGATGGTCTGCTCCCCTACTCTGTTCTTCCTATTTCCAAGTTACACCATCTGTTTAAGGTAATTAAAATTTTGTGAAGAAGATGGTACACATCGATATCAGGAGCCCTACAGGGAAGAATTATTAGGTGGTAGCGTCACATGGCATTATTGAGCATACTAGTGTTGCCTTCGTTTCGGGTAAAAGGATTAATACATGTAGCAGTCTAGAATCTGTTAGGGTTAAT
The DNA here is from genome assembly GCA_025531925.1 of Erythroxylum plowmanianum. Lineage (NCBI taxonomy): Eukaryota > Viridiplantae > Streptophyta > Magnoliopsida > Malpighiales > Erythroxylaceae > Erythroxylum > Erythroxylum plowmanianum. Next base: position 42,872,979 of record JANVCQ010000231.1, read on the forward strand.
ACTTAAGTACCTTCTAAACCTTTATGTATGAATTGACAGACACTGTGAACAAGGCAACTGGGGACCAGAGGATTGGTGACTAATGTTACGCATGCTAAACTTTTCCTCTTAGGTGCAGAGGGAACCACCTATATATAGGCAAAGTTGTGTTCCATACGTAACACTGAAAATTGCCATCTTATTTACCAAAACAAATTACTGCAGACATCTCAGTAAAAGGCCTACTTATGTGCTCGATCGGTGGCTTTATCATAATTACATGCAAATCTTGTTATACATATCAGAAAGTGTCTATTTATTAGCATTCACCGAGAACTTGGTTAAGTATGGTCCAAAACTTTGGTGTACATGTTAAATCTGTATCCAAAGTAGCTTCTGACTGATTCAGTATTTCGAACTTGTTTACTTTCTTTTGCAGGAAACTAATGACTGGCCATCACTCTCATATCTTACTTTGAAGTCATGTGTAAGTGTGATGTTCGTTTTTCAGGATATCTTTGAATCTTACCGACCCAAGTTGAGCAAACCCTTTGATCACACTTGATAAAACCTCCTCACGTAGACACCTATTCCTATATGTCATTGTCTATATACTATATTCTGTCTTCCTCATCATCTCTATATATGCACTCACTGATACCCCTCAACGCCTTAACATTGCAACCAGGTAGCTAGCTTCATTGCATTCAGTTTATACTACTACTCCCCAAAGCCAAGTCTTTCAAAACCACAGAGAGGGAGATAGGGGGGAGAGAGAGAGAGAGAGGCAGATAAAATATAGTTGCATGGAGATTGTTTCTCTTTTAATATACATGGGCCTCTTTCTCTCAAGTCTTCTCTCTTATCCTTTCATAATGAATAAGAAGAAGGTGGCTAGAAGAGAAGCTAAACTTCCTCCTGGTTCGATGGGATGGCCTTGTATTGGTGAAACACACCAGCTCTACTCTAAAGATCCCAATGTCTTCTTTGCCACCAAGGAGAAAAGGTTTGGAAACTCTTTGCACCCAGTTCAACGTTAGCTAATGTCTTTTTATGTTCTGGATCCTAAGCTATACTGTACCTTCCTTATTCAGATACGGAGAGGTTTTCAAAACCCACATACTCGGCTGCGAATGTGTGATGTTGACTAGCCCTGAGGCTGCGAGGTTTGTGTTGGTAACTCATGCTCACTTGTTCAAGCCCACATATCCCAAAAGCAAAGAGAGACTGATTGGGCCTTCTGCACTCTTCTTTCACCAAGGACAATACCACAGTGACCTCAGGAAGTTGGTACAGAGTTCGCTATCCCCTGACACAATTGGGAAGCTAATTCCTGATATCGAATCCACAGCCATTTCCACCCTGGAATCGTTGTGCAATGGCCATACTGTTAACACTTTTCGTGAGATGAAGCAGGTTCGTGCAGTTAGTTCTCTTGAAAGGAGAAGTTTATAGTAATCACCCGTTAATACTATTGATGCTGTTCATTACATGTTTTACGTTGATCTTTTATTCTTCTTCCAGTTCCTGAGGACTAATTATTGATTTCCTGTATTCTTCTACAGTACTCTTTCGATGCTGGTATTCTTTCTATCTTCGGTAACTTGGATGACACCAACAGAGAGAAGCTTAGTGAGAACTACCGTACAGTAGACAAGGGTTATAATTCTTTCCCGACCAACATTCCAGGAACAGCTTATTACAGAGCTCTCATGGTAAGAACTAAGCAGAAACACCTTGTCTCCACCATCTAACTGCATAGTAAGGTCAGTCTTTTTCTAATGAAAAACAATTTAATGTGACAGGCTAGGAAGAAGCTGAACCAAATCCTGAGTGAGATCATCTCTGAAAGGAAGGAGAAGCGACTAATAGAAGGGGACCTCCTGGGACAGCTTTTGAACTTCAAAAATGATAAGGGACTCGTTTTAAAAGAAGATCAAATTGCTGATAACATTATAGGTGTACTTTTTGCTGCTCAGGACACCACAGCTAGTGTTCTAACGTGGATTCTGAAGTACCTCCTTGACAACCCGAAACTCCTAAAAGCTGTGAAGGTGACAAACTTGGAAGAACAAGATGATTTTAATTAATGCTTAAGATGACCTAGTTAATTAATCATGGCGGTTAACAAAATTACAGGCAGAGCAAAAGGCTATTTATGATTCAAATGGTGGAGGGAGGAAACCCCTGACATGGGCACAGACAAGAAACATGCGACTTACTCGTAGGGTATGGACCATATAGATACATAGAACAGATAATGCTTTCTTAATAACTATTAATTAGAATGAGTTAAACTGAAATATAAAGTTGTGAACTTGTAGGTTATATTGGAAAGTTTAAGGATGTCAAGCATCATATCTTTCACCTTCAGGGAAGCAGTAATGGATGTTGAATACAAAGGTTAGGACCTGCAATAAACTGGAAAACTCTGGTTCATGAGATTTTAAGTACAGCAGTCTAAACATTATGTTGGAACTTTGTTGTTTCTGTACATAGGGTACCTGATACCCAAGGGTTGGAAGGTCATGCCACTGTTCAGGAACATTCATCACAACCCAGAGCTCTTTTCAGAACCGAACCTTTTCGACCCATCTAGGTTTGAGGTCTGTGGAAAATCAAGACAAAAGCATTGTTTAATTCTCAGTTAAAGTACTTCTTTGTTTGAGAATAAGCTTCTAACCCTTTCTCTAATCTAAAATATTTCCTTTTGATGGACATTGCAGGTTGCTCCAAAACCCAACACCTTCCTGCCATTTGGAAATGGAGTACATGCTTGCCCTGGCAATGAACTTGCCAAGCTAGAGATGCTCATTCTAATCCACCATCTAGTAACGAAATTCAGGTAAAGTTTTACTTCAATATAGAAAATCTTATGGTATTTAAGTCCTGAATGGTTACTGAAAAGGACCCTTCTGACAAAATTTCCTCGCTTGTAGGTGGGAAGTGGTAGGATCGCAAGTTGGGATTCAGTATGCCCCATTTCCTGTACCCCAACAAGGCCTCCTAGCTAGATACTGGAAAGAATCTCCAACCCTGAAGCAAGCTGTCTGCTCTTAAACTGCCTTCCATTTTGATGATTAACTTCAAAAACCTCTTCCATCAAAGTCCTACCCCATTATTTTTGTCACGGGTGTCACTATCCTCCCCAGTCCAACATTACCCCATCTTGCCTTTAGGTTCTAGGGACTACTTAGCTTTGATGTTCTTAACTATGTGGCAAACTGATGTATCTTTCCCTCTGTAACTTGGATTTCGATGTCTCATTAAGCTCTGTTTACCGTCACTATTGTTGTAGTGGTGTTGAAGTGTCCACGTGTCAGTGTTCTGATTGGTTGAGTACAGCCCTTAATTGTAAGGCATCCGCCATTATGAAAGAACACGACAGTTTTAGTAGCCAATCTTGGTTTATGGACAATGAAGCCGTTGAACATTAGGTGTGGCCCCAGTATGTGTGATATTTAGATTCTGTATTAATCATGCAAAGAGAATAGGTAGTTGATATGTGACCTACAAATTCTTACTAAAAATGCCCACTGTGTTTAAGTGGACACCCCAAATTTCTACTTATCTGTCGGAATCCAACACTGTACCTTGATAGGTTTGTAATGACTTGATGCCACCCAACCGAATAATTAATATGGCAAATCACTAGTTGAGTAGTCGATTAGTCTACAAATGGTTAGTGATAAGTGATGTGAAAAGGTATGCCTAAACTAGAGTGTGATTTACCGTCATAAAATTAATTAAAGATTAAATAAAATTAAAAATTTTAAATATGATTGAAAAATTTGTTAAGATCTATTTCAATTTGTAAGAATTTATTAATTTATAAAAATTGATCGATTAAAATAGATTGACGATCAGTTTTTAACATCAAAAGTTATTAATATAAATCAAACCGAAAAATTGAAAAGTTCAAAACTTTTACAATCGAACAGGTGGATTCGTTTGAGTTTTTTCTAACATTATTTGTAAATGAATTCCAAATAATTAGCTCGTAAGTGCAAATCACTAGTTGCCAATCCACTAATCTAAAAATGATTAGTGATAGGCTTTGTGAAAGAATGTGTCTACTCTAAACTGGAGCATGTGCACATGGTGGGATGAAAATGAGTTCCAAAATAAAAAATGACAGTTATTTAATAGCATATATATTATTGAAATTTGAGAATGAGCTGTGAAATAATCGGTAAAGTTGCTCTTCTAAAATTATAGGTTCAGTCACAAAAATTGCCTCTTTGTAAAAGTCTTCACAAAAATTGCCTCTTTGTAAAAGTATAAAAGAAAGACTGCATATTATGACCTTCTTTAGATTTCACAAAACAAAGAATCTTACATACTGAGTACGTTGACTTTTATATATTATTGAAAATTTGTTAGTGATATTATAAATTATTATAATAATATATTGTAAATGTATAATACGATGCCAGTGTAAATGTATATAATAAAAATGAAGTTATGAATCTCTTTATTAGTTAGGGTGAAGGCTGCTTATTACTGGATCTTTTTAGATTTCACGCCTAGAGTGATATTTATACTTGGTGTTGTTGAAATTGAAATTATGGCAATTTTAAACCATAATAGTGTAAGAAGTTAATAGCACATTTTCCTTATTACTTTCTCCTTTACAAAAAAGCTTATATACTGTTAATATAGCGTGTAGAATGTAATCTAGATCTTTGTGATTATTACCAATAATTGAAAAACTCGAATGATTTAGTTGTTTTAATCGTAAAAATTTTGAACTATTTAATTTTTTAGTTCGGTTTTCAACTTTTCAATTCAGTTTACTTTAATAACTCTTGTTATTAAAAACATATTAATTAATTAATTAATCAATCAATCAATTTTTGTAAAACAATAAGTTCTTATAAACTAAAATAAATCAATTAATTTTTATTTAACAATATTTTTTAATTGAACTTTAATTTTTTTGTAGATAAAGATAATCTTTTTATGTCATATTTCAAAAAAATTTTATTTTATTCAATTTTTAACCGTAAATTTTTAAACTTTAAATCTCTTGTTTAACTTCTAATCTATTTTGTAAAACATTCATTATTCCAAGTTTAAGTAAGAGTATATCTCTAAATCTAATTCAAATATATGTAAATTTTGATATAATAAAAAGATTTATACCTTCTAATTTTAAATTTTTGATATAGGACTTATGAGTGTTAGGAATTAGAAAAAAAAAACATAACAAGTCAAAATAAAAGACTGATGAATGGGGCTCAATGGAAGCCTCCATGGGCCAGCAGATTTCTTCCTGGATGTAAATATCCAGCTAGAAAGCCTAACATTAGTAGCTTATTGAAAACAAACTTATTAATTATACTTACCAGAAAAAAAAAAAACATAAAAAATTAGGGTTGGACATGGGGACTGCTTCATCCAACTTATTTAGTGTTAAATACTTTTAAATTTTTACATACCAAAAAAACAAATATAAAATATTTTAAAAAGTTAATTATAAAAAAATCTCAAACTTTATAACCTGGATTTTAAAAAGTGATAATAAAATATTTAAATTTTTAATTTTTTCAATTATAACCCGACGTTGATGATTCCGTTATCTTTGATAACGTGACAGTGTCATGTGTTCAGGAACCTTAATTAGTAAGACACGCTTGTTACTTTTTAGTTCGGGCTATAATTGTAACATTGAATAAAGTTTGAGTTTTTTTTTGCAAGCAACTCTATTTTAAACTATTTATTTATATGTTAAACCTTTTAAATATATTTTAAATTTTCAAAATATTTGTTTTATTAAAAATAAAATGATGTATAAATTAAAAATTAGATATTTAATATTTATTTTTAATTTGTTGTCATTTTTATTAGAATAAACATTTTAAACTAAACTATATTTTAAAAATATTTTAAACTAATTAATATTTTAAAAAAATCAACATTGAATAAATATTATGACCTTTTCTTGTTACTTCTTGCATCACGTTAATCAATTTTTTCTAAATGAAGGAACCCACAGTTGTTATCATTTAGATACACATTAGGTAAATTTTCAGATTGACGCAATAACCTTCAAATTACACCAATCGAGTACTCCGTATTAAGCAAATCCTATACGATAAACTTGATTGGAAGAGCGTTAGTAGGGGTTGTTAATCAAATTGCCAATGATTAATGACCAACTTGCACAACCTCCAATTAGTAATTACAACAAAACCCTGTATAAATTTCGCTGTCCTGCAATTGTCCAGTTAAGATGTAAGAATAAATAGGAAGAATTTATGGAAAGTCCTTGAGATTCTTTGATTTTTGAATATTAAAAATATAAAATTATTTAAATATAAGCTTTTAAGATAGATATTTATATAAATTTATTATTAAAATATATAATTTAAAATCCGTATTTAAAGTACATTTTCGTTTTCAACTTTGACTTGCCTCTAATACATAATTTGACAAGGTTAAGCTGCAATTAGAGGAGGATTAAGTTTTTGTTCATCATCCTTTTATAAAATCCATCGAAAAACCACGTGTCATGAAAAGTCACGTCTTTACGCTAATCTACACCTCAATTGCTGTTTATGTACAGACTTCAGCTGCGCCGAAATTTGGACCTAAGATAAGCAACCACAGCCCTTCGATTTGATGACTTCTTTGACATGCATCTCATCCGTCGGCAAGCATGCCATGCACATAGAAACAAGACATTTGTCCTACTTTTCTGCGTCTTTCTTCTCGGACACATATGCTCCGCATAGAAGCGCGAAATTCGAGTGAATTAGGTCAAGTTTTTAGATCTCTGAAGCTATTTCGCCGGAGAAGTAAGTGAATGCGGAATTTTCCGGTGACGGTTCCAATTGAGAGAAGTTGGAGCCGCCGCTAATCTACATCCAGGAGTTTCTGTTTTTTCTTTTCTTTTTTTTTGTGGAAAATTATCTCATGGATTCGATCTCGAGCTACAGTGGCTCGGTGCACTTGTCGCACTTCCTCATCTCGTTGTATTTTGCTTTCGGCTTCGTAGCTGCTAGGTTTTTACTGGACAAGTTCATCTTCCGAGTATGATTTTCTCTGTTTCGTATTCTTCTTCTTCTTTTTTGATAGGCAGAGTTTAAAATGCTTTAGCAAATTAAGGAATTCGTAAATTGAAGTTAGTTGCTAATAAACTGAAGCAAAAACGTAGAGATATGACGTGAAGCATTTTTTTTAATTTCTCTTTTAATTTTAATTTTTTGGTGTACCATAATTAAGGCCTTTTGAGTTCAGATAGGTATTAAATTTTGCTTAGAGATTATTTGTAATTAAGTCAAGTGGAATTCAGATTTCAGTTCCTCTGCTTCGTCATATGAGTTCATGTAAGCTTAAAAAATTAGTGGCTTTGTTGCGTCTTCGTTGACTTCAATTTGAAAATTTGATATTGAAGCAAATTATAATATTCGCGGGGTTATCGCTAGCAATTTGTAGGTTGGCCCTTTCGTGTTATGCACTTTGAAATCTGTTTCAATAGAGTATATTTTGTTTGTCGGGGAAGTATGAATCTTCCTGGATTGCCAAAAAAATGGCTTAGTGAACAAAATTGATTATTGTGAAGGATGAGCATGTTCTATCACTATGTCTGATTTCATTTCTATGCTGTATACAGGAAGATATATGTGTATGTGTCTGTATGTCTGTTTGTTGAATTCTTCCTTCTTTTATTGGCGTCTTTCTGATAAACTTCACACTTGTTCAGAGGCTAGCTATATGGTTTTCAGATAGAAAAGCCATTAAGTCAAGGATTGACGAGAATACAAGAGCAACCATTGCAAAATGCTCAGAATCAATGTGGAAGCTAGCATATTATGGCGCTGTAGAAGCTTGTATTTTAAACATAACCTTCGATGAGCCGTGGTTCAAAGATACTGGAGAATACTTCAAAGGATGGCCAGATCAGGAACTAAAGTAAGTATTTCATATGCTAGGAATATGTATATTTAGATCGTTTTGTTTATTTGTTATATGTCTTATCATGACTACATGGCACACATTTCTCTTAGATGAGTTTGTATTAACAGCCTCTGCTCTCACCTGCATTATTACCTAAGAGAAGAACCTATCTGGATTATTAGTTGCTTTGTGCTGACCTGATCACATTTTCATTTTCAGGCTCCCCTTAAAGCTTTTCTATATGTGCCAATGTGGGTTTTACATCTACAGTATTGTTGCCCTCCTAACATGGGAAACTAGAAGGAAGGATTTCTCAGTGATGATGTCTCATCACATCATAACAGTTGTACTGATTGGATACTCGTATATTGCACGGTAAACCTCAATTATGATTCAGTCCTCAAATTCTTGGACAATATGGGCATAAATTCAAAGTTCTTTACAAAGTCAAGATTTACTCAACTTTTTCATTGATTCTCATCAATGAAGAGTCAAGTGTTCTTTCTTCCGTCTGATCTCATCCTTCTCCTTCTTGAAGATGATAGTCTGTGATAAGGCAAAATTATAGGTCTGCTCTGGAGCTGCTATCTATGTTTTTTGGTTGAGATATTACGCGTTATAAGCACGTTTTGTGTTTATGTTCTAGGTTCTCCTACTCACTTACCCTTGCGAGCATCTGAAAAGATATCCATTTTTTAACGATTACTTTAGTTAATTTTATAAGAATTAGCTCTTCACTGGAAAATTTTTTTATTGCCGAGTTATATATTCAATTATTGCGTTCTGAACAGGTATTATGTCGATTTAGCACTTTTCCCTTTAGTTGCTTTTTATGTTGAGATTGTGTGGTTTGATCTCATCATTCTATTTATAAAATTCAATGTCCAGTTTCAATAAGGCCCTTGCTA
>JANVCQ010000231.1:42896893-42922527 GCA_025531925.1 Erythroxylum plowmanianum
CGGGAAAATGTCATGAATGCATGTACAATCATGTGCATGTGCAAAAATTTCAATTTATGCATATATGGAGGCCGTATTAGGCCTGACCATGCCGAAATACGTTTACACACTCGTAACCCATTCCAAATTACCAATTTACCCTTCCCATCGGGGATGGGATGTTACAGTTTATAGCCTTCATGATCCTTTGGATCTTTCAGATAATATCTTCAATGATTTTCACTTAAATATGCCCAAAATAAGGTTTTAAACCACTTTTAATATGTTTTTCTCTTACATATTCGAAATTTAGAATTTGTTATTTTCACTAAACGTGCTCACACTTAAGATCACGTCAGACTATTTTTTTAAATTTCACTTTGATTATCATAGTATGATCTCAATATGTAAAATGAAATGTTTTATTAGCCAAAATCTCCTTGATTATTAGTGATATTACTCCTTTATTTCAAAATTTTCAATTTTAGATTACGATTAAATCATTTTCTTATAAAATACTGAATTTAAACACATCAAGAAAAGATTATGAAGAATTTTGGATGCTAAAATTTTGGAAAAATTATGAAATATCAAAATCTCTTACACCTAATCCTTGCTTGTCCTTAAGCAAATGAAAAACTAACAAAATATGGTAGCCAAATAGTTTTTACCAAACCACTTTTCATGAGATATGTATACTCCTTAAGAATTAGACCGAAAAAGAGTTGCGCATCAACACACATCAAAGTTGTCTTTCACTAGAAATTATAAACAAAGACAATTAAAGACAATCTTAATCAACATTATGCACAAAGTCTTGGTGAATTTCCTTATGGTGTTCACATTATCGCACAATAGTTTAAACTTAAGTGTTTACTCTGAAACTTTTTTCACAAGGAATACACTACTATAAACTTGCATATACACCACAATTTTCTCACCATGAACATATGAAGGTTTGAATCAAAAGGACTTGTATTAATTGGACGTAATAGGGCTTGGGTTAAGGTTTTGGATACGGAAAAAAATTTTAGGCTAAGACCATATATATTTAATAAGGCTAAGAAAAGAATGTAAGCAAGTACTCATTTGTCAATGTAAATATACTATGGCTGCAATTATTCTATTCTTGATTTTTTCTTTTTCCTTCTTTTTAAACAATCATCAATGAGCAACCATCATAAAAAATTTACATGAATACAAAATGTGTAGCTTGAAAAACAAAAGTCACATCTAATTCCCCAAATAGCTCAAAAATACCTTATTAAAAACATATAGTTAGGTGATAGGATATATGATAAGATTGGTTTGTGATATGGGTTTAAAACACAAAGAAAGGGAAAGAATTGGCTTAAAAGGGGTGAATTAAGGATAATTAAGATGAATTTTTAAGTTAAATGGTCAAAACAAGGAAGGTCTTTATCATATTCAAGTCTTATGTATCATAGTAATTCAAATTGGTTCAATGCAATTTCTAAAGTTATCTGAATAACAGAGGGTTGCACCCCAAAGAAAAATTAGACAGCCATAAGATGTTTTTATCATTGAAGACTCAAATGCTCACAGTTTCAAACAAATTCACCTAGTCATCATGCAATACTTCATCAATCAATTGAATTGATTTGTCTAAGTGCATACCTAGGTATTTGAACTTACCAAAGTTTTTAGCTTCCTCTTGATCAATCTTAGTCTCAATTTGTACATAAGAGTTTCTTTGGAAAATCTTATTTCATCAACTTCCAAAAACATTAGGCTTAAATAAGACATCAAAAGAAAGTGTTAAAACATCATATAAATGTTCAAAATATCACAAAATCAAAACAAGGAGGAAGATTCCTAACCCCAAACCTATTTAAAACATTATCCTCAATGTTTACCAATAAAGGCCAAAAAATGGAAAGAAAATAAAATGAAGAAAAGAAAAAGAAAATATCATGTCTTTCTTTTTGATTTTTTTAGGTGGAGAATTTAGCACGATTGCATAATGGGTGGGCCTACTATTGGTATTAGTTGTTGCTAGTGGCTCGTTAAGGCATGACTTAAGTGGTAGGTGTATGAAAAGAGAGATTTTTAAAGTTTTCTGAGATGCACACAATTGCAAAGACATACACAGTCAGGGTGCACGGGCATGTCTATACTTACATGGGCGTGTCAAATCCTATATGACCATGTATCTTTGTGGGCAGCCCCTCCAATTTCACACGTTTACAATTTGACACATGGTTGTGTCTGGTACCTACATACGTGTGTTGTTAAAAACATATCAAAATCCTCATTATCTTCCCTAATTTCACCTAATTTTTGATCCTTTTTATTCCTAAAGGCATGTAAAATCTTAAAAAATTGAAAGAAAATTCAAATATGAATTAAATTAAACAAAATGAAAGATAAACTTAGGGTGCCTCGTAAGGGCGCTTCTGTATAACGTTGTTAGATCGATGATACAATCATTCATCTGTCGGGATTAGTTTCCTCCGTCTTAAAAACATCCCACACTAATGAATCAATGAGACCAGTTGAAAATAAGGACAATCCTTATTAAGATATTTAACCATATCATAATTTTGAAATTTAATCACATCTCCATCAAATTCCATCATTAAAGTTCTATCATATACATTAATTTTTATCCTTGTCGTTTTCATAAATGACCTTCTTAATCAAATGGGTGTTGATCGGTTATTTTTCATATTCAAAACATAGAAGTCAGAAGGGGAAAAAAAATTTTGAAAGATTTTTTTTGAATTATTGTTGAAGCTTTTTTCATTTACTTTAAATTTCTCAATTCTTTTCGACTTCTTTCTTCTTTTCATTGTACAAAGTTCTTTCAAGAATTTAGCATATCTAGTTACTTGTTTAATAGCATAAAAAAGATGAATATTTACCTCTCTTTTTCAAAAGGATTCTAAAATGGATATAAATCATTTGTATGGATTCACAAGGCATACAAGTTGTTGCCTTTTTCTTTTATGTTTTTCACAATGATAGTAGAGCAGTAGGCACCAAAAAGTTAGACACGGATGATGATGATGAAGGAGCACTGGATCTCTGCCAATCCTCTTTCCCCTTTTCTTCGTGAAGGTTATGCACTCTTCTTTGACGGTATATAAATAGGCCATTATTTTTTTTAGGATTGAACAAAAGGTATTTAAAAGTGGCTCTCTGCACTCACTCTCTCTTCCTTCTCCTTCTCTGCGGCCTCCTTTTTTCGAGTATGATTCTTGATTAATTAGTCTATTCTGCTTGGGTGTTTTATAGGTTTTTTGAAATTTTCACTCTTACGGTTTTTTTTTGCTGGTGATATTGACTTTTTTGTTTGATATATATTGTCAGTTTTTATGTAGTTACTTTTTTAACCTGCATCACTATTATCCTGTCACATTTGCATGTAAGTCTACTGTAAACAACCTCTCTACTATGTAGGGATAAGGCTGCGTATTATCAGACCCTCCTAGATCCCGCTTCACTGTAGGATTTCGGGATATGAAGATGATGATGATTTTTAGAATGTCTCATATAAATCATCATCATGCTCCCATCTCTAGTTATGCTTCAATGCCTCTAGAAAAGGAGGAAGTATAGCTAAAGGAGGAGTATGCGAATTATCCTTAGATTCTGGTTAAGCCAAATCAGGTGTTAGAAATTGATTTTTTAAGCTTAATTTTGATCTCTTTTGGTGTAGATTGCACCCCCCACATTTTGGCTCTGCCTCCTTGCCACTTCTTAAAATTACAACACTTTCATTTTCTTTGGGATTCATCACTTTTTGAGTGGGTAGTTTGTTGTTGTTTTGAGCCTCTAAAAAGCTATTAGCACTAGCCATTTGTCCCATTTAAGCCTCTAAATTTTTTATTCTTGATTGAGTCTCTTGCTGAAATTTCAAAGTGTTAGTAGCTAAGTTTTTTAACTATTTATTTAAGAGACATACATGAATTTGAAGCTTGAACTAGATGTGATTGTTGTCCTAGCTTGTTAGACTGAAAATAAGGTCTATATGTCTAATTATATGCAGTTGATTAGTTTGATTGTCTATCTCCACATCTCAAGTTTAGATGGTTTCTCCAACTAGGTTGTACGTGTTAGAAAAGGGATTGTGATTTTATTAAGGCTATCTTTAAAAACCAACCATGTTAACTTGCTTGTTGGAGCCATCTTGATGTGTTAGACTCATATCAGTTGGGTGCCTTATAACTGAATAATCTCATATATCTTTGCTACTTCCCTTTTTTCCTACTGCCGATTGACAAACAAATGCGGTAAGATCTTCCGTATGCTTTTTAGGAAAAGAAACATTTACCTTATTAACTTATCGAGTTAAATAGTTTGTCCTAGCATTGAATTGTTAGGAGTTGCAAGTCATATTAGTAATCAAATTGCAAGCCTTATCTAGTAGCGTGTCAACAAGTGTTCCTTCACTAGCAGTGTCGATGATACTCTTTTTAATGGTTAAAAGTTCTTCGTAAAAGTACTAAATTACGAGTTGTTCGCTAATTTGGTGGTGTGGACAATTTTTGCATAACTTTTTAAAACGCTCCCAATACTCATATAGTGATTCATTGTTGTGTTGTCAAATGCTAGAAATCTCCTTTAGAATGTTAACGAGCCTTGATGTTGCAAAGAATTTTTCTAAAAATTACTTCTTCATTTCGTTCGATGTGGTAATGCTAACATGTGGTGAATAATTTAAAAAAAAGGGAAATTTGTGACATTTTGCAATAAAGAAAATAAATGAAGTAAAGTAACGAAAATTTTCAATAAACGAAACTTGGTTTATGATTGCTTTCACCCTTTGGAATCACAATTGATCATTGACACAAAATAATTATCTTATCAATCATTTGTCCGATGTGATAATAAATATATGTCTTTCCTTAAGATTAGCAAATCAAAAATATATAATTCAATTAACCTTATTATTTAACAACTTTATATACAATCTTAATTTTAATTAAACAACATCTTTAAGAAACAAAAGCCCAACGAAGCAATTTCTGATGTAGCAAATTAATCTAGTGGCATTTAATCTAGTTGAATGTTTTTCCTTAGAGAAATAATCTTTTTCACAACAAATTAAAACTTCTAGTTGCTATAAGTGATTAAAAGACTTGAACTTTTATATTTTCAAACTTTAACCTAACAAATGATAATTTCAACCATTAAACTAATCGTGCGCATTAGGAATTAAACAAAAAATAATTATATTATAAAATTATAAAAGAGCAATTTAATACATGAGTAAATAAAATACTTCGCTATAAAACCCTCTCAATCATCAAAGTTCCCTAAAACGATTTTTACTTCAACCAATAATAAAAGAGTTAAGCCATCAATGACCATTCCTACCATTGGGCTTAAGCAATTTCAAACCCAACCCTTTGTCACATCTACTTACGTTAAAACCAATTCAACGTACGAGTGCAAATGATTCCAATTACAAGAAGATTCTGCAGACATTCCATGAAGTTCACTAGTGATAAAATCAGTGAACACATTATGAGCAAAGGCAATAAAAAGATTGACACTACGTACAAAGTATAAAGAAGACCACTTACAAGATTTCACATTACATTCAAGTAAAAACAAGATCAACTGAAAAAAGATTCATATGAACAAATGGAATTGAAATATGAAACTCTCAAGAAAAAAAGATTCATATGAACAAGTGGAATTGAAATATGAAACTCTCAAGATAGCGGTTCTTTCACTGGCTCATCCTTGTGATCTCTTGCCAGAGAGGCTGATAGAGCTGACTTTCATTGGAGTAGCGACCACCAGTGGAGCTTCTGGAGAGTCACTGACGGCATAGTTGTCATGCATGAAACGACTTTCTATAATGGACTCATCCTTCAACACAATCTTGTAGCAATAACAGCTCTTAAGACCCTGCTGATTCCGATAGCACTCATGGGCAGTGTTCTTCACCTGCTGGAAGTCCCATATCACACTGAACTTTCCAACTGTTGCTACAAGATGGCGCTCTTGTTTCCCATTCTCAGTAACCTGAAGAAAGAAGCAAAACAGATCACCTAACCCAGTTCTTTCATTCATAGCAATCTGCATCTCAGCATTTTGATAAAGCAAGCTAAATGAGAATTATACACAGTTAGGCAATCATGTTATACAAATTCTTTTGTTGGGTTCAGGCCATCAGGCTGCAATACTTTGATGTGATAAAAACTCGTGGGATGATCAACTTGAGATGTATGCTACACGAGGGATTTGAAAGCAAGAACAAGAGAAATTACCCATGAGAAATGGCCTCCATGAAACTTGTTATTTGCACCAGCCCAATGCGAGTCCACTGGAGTTAGCTTCAACAATCTTGGGGCCGGTATTTTATTTCCCATACGTCCACCAAAACCGGTTTTGGTCTTACCATCTTTATCAGTAAACAGAGTGCAAATAAGGATCAAATACGTATCTGTTGTCCCCAACACCCACTTGCCATCATATGTAACATCCACATGAGTTATAGGCGAACCGAGCCCTGGAAAAGCTGTCTTGGCCTGCCTCATGGATGTCCTCGAGTACAACCTAATCTTACCATCAAGTGACCCAACAACAATTGAACCATCGCCTGTCGTTGCAAAGCACTGAAAGTTAGTCCCTTTAGAGAACTGATGCCCCTGATTCCATTGCAGAACAGGGGAATCAACTCCCTTAGTAATATTCTGCACAATCCCTCTCTTGTCCCTCATGTCCCATTGACACAACCTATTATCATCCAAACCCAAAAACGTACTCTCCGACGGATCCAGCTGTGACCCTTTAGTATCATTCGTTATATCTCTCATTGTAATCTCAGTTCCATCTTTCTCAAACTTCCATTCACTCACAATCTTTCCTGTTTCAATGTCAAGCTGATTAATCCCTGTCGTATGTGGCTTCCCTTCCTTCAATGGACTCATTAGCATCATATTCGTCTCACCCCTCATTAACATGGCCTTCTTCGGTGTAAAATGCGTACCACTAGACCCACCAGGACTCTCAAACTTAACAGAGGCACCCTTCCAATGAATACCCTTATCATAATTCCTATAAACTTGAACACCCAAATCATTAACCAAGAAACTATTATCCAAAGCACCAAGACTCAAGCTTTGAACGCCACCTTTCGCTGCTTCCTCGAACTCCTCCATCAAATCCTGGTTAATCCGCACAGGCGTACTCTGACTACCGTCCTCTGCATCTTCCCACATGGTATCATCAGCTACTTCGGGTTTGATCCAACCAATGAAGTCTTTTCCATAAATTTTAACCTTATTTTCGTCTTTAGCTTCAAGCCCATAAACGTTCTCAAACAAACAATCCTGAAATTGGGTCACGAACTTCCTATACTCCTCATCCGTGTAAAATTTCAACGCCCAAACACCGTCGGCCACGAAATCAACCCTTCGTTGATCGCCAAACATCTTCAATTGCATATCCGTGGAAACCCTCACCCTCACTTTCAAACCCACCTTCAAAACCCACACAGAAGTTCCTCCACCGTCCGATTCTTGACTATCATCGTCATCATCTTTGATCTTAGAGGTCTTGATGAAATCATAAGTGGCAAGCTTACCAGCAACGACCCATTTGGCGTTTGGGGTACTACCGCCGATGTGGAGGTACAGCTTGACGGCCCGGGTCGGGAGAGCATTATTAGCAACTGGGTATTTGAGCTTAAGGGATTTGAGCTTGGTATCAATCTCATCGAGAGTCCTCTGTGATGCGGAGGAGCTTTGAGGAGTCTCCTGCCGCTCAACGGCGTCGTAGTGAACATCCTCATCGTCACCTTCTTCTTCTGATCCTGAATGGTACTCTGCGTCAGAGTCTGTTAGTTCATGACCTTCCCGACTTTGAGAGGTCCCCATTTTAGAGATCCGAGAAATGATCGAGTGACGACTGGGGAATTTTTCGAAAACAGTGTTTGTTGCGTCTCTGATTTCTAGGAGTTGGCCGTTATGTGACCTTTATAGTAGGCGTATTGGGCCGACTAGCAGACCCAATTTGTCATGCTACTTCCTAACAGAAAGAAGCTAATTTTATTCAACATGAAAAGTTCATGAACAAACAAAGATTGGGTTCATTGCCAAACCATAGAACAACTAATTAGCAACTCTTTGCATCAGGTTGCATATTGTATGGGTCAATCAGTACAGTTTGGTGCAAAAGAAAAGGAGTAATTGGAAATGAACTCAACAAGAATTGGAGCAAGCATTCCAATGAGAATGGTTCAAATAATAATCTGTAGCAGTTTCTGTGAATTCAATGACTTGAAAATATTGTACATACACACGAATGATAACATTCGATCTTCTCACAAGGCATCACGTACAGCTATCCGGCAGGTGATGGCATCAGCAAGAGAGGATAGTCCTACTTCCAGCCCAGAAATTTTGTAATGCTGAACAAATAATTGAAGAAATATCAGAAGCTTGGAGATGCATCCAAGAAAGAGATAATATTATGCTACACACCTTTTGTATTTGAGCTTCATTTGCTCTTGCACCCAACTCTTGTAAATCAATCTCTTTTCCATTTATAAGTTTCTCTACAGCTTTCATCTAAAAGAGAAAAGAAACATAAGGCCAACTGGAGAGTTTACATAGTTTGAATAACTTAAGCAATACAGAGCATAATTCAGCAAAATTTTTGACAAAGCCTCACCTCATCAAGAGATGCATTAAAACGAGCTGCCAGTATGTAAGTAGAGCTGTCAGAAATTCCGAATCTTTTGAAAGATTCTGTGATCTATAAAAAAAAAATTCAATAATACGAAGTTAAATCTAAATGTACAGGGTAGCAAAAGAAAAAAAAAGTAAGAAATTGACAAGTTATAATGATTCTTGAAAGTGATTACATGCTTAGATCCTGAGTAGTTATACAAAAGCTCCGAATGAAGTGTGCGAGTTGTCAATGCATCCCGAGACTTGGCTACAAGAGTCTTATGTGCAGCAACTAGAATAGGAAAAACATCTGTTATCTGCCATAGATATTAGCAGAGACAAATATATTATCTTTCTGATCAAAAACATATGATGAAAGATAAATATAGCTAGACGAGTAGGCTGTAGCAAATAGCTAAAAGTGTAGCAAAAGCTGTTAATACGGAACATACAACTAAAGTTAACCATCAAAGATTATCTAATGACAAACGTACAAGTGAGGCATTGAGGAGGGCAACTTCTGGTTCCAGAGTTCCAGCTTGGATGGAATCTAAAAGCACCCTGCAAGGTAATTACATATGGTTAGCTTAAGTGCATACTCTGGGTTATTTATTTCTAAGTCTTCGATGTAGACACTCTCCTGGTCAATATCCTGCAAGCAAAGCACATTTATACTTAAAAAACTTGGAAGCTACCCCTAGAACTGCAGCAAAATCAGAAAGTACATATAACAAAATATGGTTTTCCTGTCACACCCTATTCCAGGTATGAACTTATACAACATAGAGTGCAGGATCTTCTGGAGAAATAGATACACCAAAGTGGTAATATCTATATACAACTCAGTTAATATAAAGTTTGGCCAAGTAGAACACTCTACAGGATGTCAGGGTCTACCCTGTTTTTATTAGTGAAAGTTGGAAGCTTTTACATGTCAACACTAACATAATTTACAACTTTATCGTCCAAATCAAGCCTAAAGATTGAAGCTTTGCGGGCATTAACAACTCCGAAAGAGGACCAATCAATCCAGTAAAAGAAAAAGAGTATTAGATGAAGAAGTTCACCACCACATTCTACCAATCAGTGTAAGCAACTGATAAAGTATCACCATTCCACACAAATCTATTGTGCAAAAAACAACCTAGGTAGATTTGAGTTTGCTACAATAAAAAGAAAAATCAAATAGCTTTCACAAATTGAGGCTAGGCGTTTTTCAAAGTATAAGTGAAGTATCTTACTGAACAATCTGAGAAGTATCAACGCTGTAACTTGAAGTCGTAAGAAATGATAACATAGGTCAATGATTCTTGTCTTGAATAGAAAATAATTCTAGGTTCACCAAATAAACTACGAACATCTCGAAAAGGAAGAACATTAGTGATAGAGCTAGAGAGAGAGAGAGGGGGGGAGGGAGGATGACCCACTTGGAGTTAGTGACATCAGTGAAGAGGGAGAGAGAAAGGGCGTTTCCACCATAGATGTCGAACACCTTCATGCTTGCTTTTGCAGAGGTGCTTAGCAAATACCACAAAGTACGCGGTTTGTTCTTGTTTAGGGTTTAAGGTCCACAGAAAACGTAAAACAAAAACTTAAAAGCTGAAAAACATCGCGCCAGGTAGGGGTCGAACCTACGACTTTCTGCTTAGGAAACAGACGCTCTATCCACTGAGCTACAGGCGCTCTTGGTCGTCATCCACATAAAATTAATAAATCAAGGAAAAAGACGTAAGAACCAAACCAATATTCAATAAAATAAAAAATTTAAAATATGATGGAAAGAATTTGTTATTAGCCATGAATAATTTTAAGTTTAATTCAAAAAATAAATTATTAAATAAAAATTAATATATTTATTTTAGTTTATAAGAACTTTATTAATTTACAAAAATCATCCGATTAATTAATAAAATGATCGATTTTTAACAACAAAAATCATTAAAATAAATCAAATATAAAAATTAAAATTTGTACTGCCGGTTTAATATTTTTATGATTAAATTGACTAAACCTGATATGATTTTTAATATTTGGTTTTATTGATACACATTATTACATGCATGTTTTTGAGCTCTTAATTTCGATTTGAGTTGCTGATTCCTGTCTCGTGCTCCTAAAGTTACACTTCAATGTATTTACTTATCCTGTGTATCAGTTGGATCATTTATACTTCCAAATTCTGAAGTTGCAACTGGAATTTGATTGCAGAAGAAATTCCCTGAAGCTTGGTTCCACTTCCTAGTTTCTGACTTCCATTGATTATCAGATTCCTTCAAAACATTAACCTGAAAGGAAAAATAAAAATGAGCATGTATATGGTGAAGATGGCATCTGATACCAGTGAACTGGAAAAGAAGTTTTCTTTTCATCTGTCGTGCCACTGACGCTATTTCAAATCTCTTCAGGTCAGCTTCCCATGTATAGATTGTGGTAACATACCCCGAAAAATATTGCAAATCAGCTTCCGTTGGCTTTGCAACTATTGTCAGATCCTGTAAGAAATCCCCACCTCAAAGATGAGTTTCCCATTTGCTGGGGGCATCTCTTATCAGGGCAGAGTCCAGATAATGAAGCTCACAAATCTGAGTAACAACTAGTCTAGAGGGAAACCAACACAAACTGAGCCTTCATTGCTGATTATGTGACCATTTTACCAATACAGAAACTCATTTTACTTTCTGTTGCTCTTTTATTTAACTTTCTCCTCACGGATTTCGTCTTTTTTCCACTGATTTTCAATCTATTAATCATTCTTCTATACTTTTAATCTGATACGAACATTTGACATACTATCAGACCTCGCTTTAGTGTCGGACTTTGGACTAGATGTGATGATGATACGAACATTTGGGCATACTGAAGTGAATATTAACAAGCGATTGAAAAGTTTCCATTCAGAAATTATTCCTATCAGAAACCCTTACAGCAATGTTTGGGAAGTTTGACGTCTATGCAGCACCTGAAGTTCTCTTTTGCTCTTCCTTTTTCTCATGCAGCTTGCACATGTTTGTAGGCTTGGCTCGCCTCTCATGATATGTTGTTCTCCTGTCAATGGTGTATAGGATTGCCTCTTCCGATATTCTTGTGAAGGATATACGAAGAAGATAAAAAGCCAGGAAGGACATTGACATGATGAGGATTTGTAACCCTGACTCAGGAAAATGTTTTACCTAATTGTGTTACACTTGCTGAGGACTTTGATCAGCTGTAGCTTTCAAGCAATCTCTGAACATTTGCATGTAACTATAAACAAGCCTCGTCGTTTATAGAAAGCGCATCTTCAAAAGGAGAATTTGGACGAGACATTTGGTAAGAATGTATTCTTTTACATTGTTCTCTTATGTTTGGCAACCACAAGCATCAACCTTATCCTGAGAATCTTTTGTTGCGCACGACATTTTTCCGTCAAGGAATAAAATGCAAACTTTTGCTTTCTTTACAGTTGTTCCAACTTCGGATTCGCCATTATCATCCTCGTAAGGAAAGGAGATATAAAACTGAAAGACAAGGTGGCATGCCTTACATTCTGTTATTGAAGTCGAAGAAACAACGTCTCAAAAGTTTTTCCCCGAGGAGAGAATGTCAAGCGTTAGCTTTTTAGAGTTCCAATACAAACTTTCAAGAAACAAGTACTTGAGAAAACCATCCCGACTGTTATCATCGAGGGACAGACAAAGCTCTCGTTTCTCGCCCACTTTCCAGCCAGATTTGAAAGAGATGAAGCAAGTTTTTGATAAGTTTGATTGCAACAAGGATGGCAAGATATCTCCGGAGGAGTACAAGGCTACACTTCGGGCTCTGGGACAGCGTAACACGACGACGGCAGATGTCCTGAAGATTTTCCAGGTAGTTGATTTGGATGGAGATGGTTATATTGATTTCGAGGAGTATGTTGAAGCACAGAAGAAGGGAGGGGGTGTTAGGACAACGGACATACAGAGTGCTTTCCAAACATTTGATGCAAATGGAGATGGGAAGATAACTGCAGAAGAAGTTATGGAGGTCCTAAGGCAGCTTGGTGAGAGCTGTAGCCTGCCGGAGTGCCGGAGAATGGTAAAGGTAGTGGATGTTGACGGTGATGGTATGGTAAACATGGATGAGTTTATGACCATGATGACTAGGTCTCTGTCGCGTAACGAGGGGTGATGTTTGGGTGAAACCAAGTTTCTTGTTGGATGCCCTGAACAATGTTTACAACATCTATAGTATGATGCAACACATGTAAACAATTATTGTATGTAATGCCACCAATAAAGTTCTCTCTCTTGTCCACTATTATGGTGTCAGACGCATCTAGTATAACATGTATGACCAGGTCAAGGCGTAACTGAATACCATAGAATTCTAACACAAAATTCTTATTAGCCTAGGTCAACACGAGACCCTTGAAATAGGAAGTCCATTTTCAGCAGGACTTTTTTGTGCATTGCTTCCAAGAACCACATTATCTTCAATTCAAATATCACCTTTTCTCAAACTAATGCGATCAGACTAGAGAAATTGTAAATCAGAAGAAAAACTTAAAGGAAAGGAAAGGAAAAGGCACGCAGGACATATTGACAGAGATCTAATTAAGTTAAAAATATATATCATCAAGGATTGGATAAAAGCAGTAAACAGATCAAGAATCAGCGATCTCTGTCTCATAACACTTTACACATCATATCTCTAGGCAAGATGCTAACCTCCATTAATACATGTAGAAGTCCACCATTAATACATGTAGAAGTCCACACCAATGCAGACTTCACCAGTAATCACCACAAGAGCACTTGCCATCCTTGAAATGATGAAACCTTTTGTTATCTCTAACAATCAACTCCCTTCCAACAATCCTGGACATGATTTTAATGGCATTGTGACAGTCACCGCACACTCGGAGGTTCTTGATGATCCGCAGGGGTGTCCTAGCTGGAGTACTAATAAGACCATATGCAATAGCCAACCGTTCACTATGGTATAACAAGGCTTGCTCTTTGGCTTCTTGATCAATGTCATGAAGAACATATCTTGTATCTGGTACATAGGTCTGGGTATTTTTCAATGCCTTCAGTTTCTCATCATCCTTGTAAAGTGTGGGGTTCCGAAATTCAACTATCCTATTCTTTCCCTCAAGCATGCTGATCAGAGAATGTTTCTTACGTGGTGGTGTAGTGATCTTTTTAACAACAGATTTAGAAGGATCAAGAGCCACCATCAATTCCTCAGCTCGGTCTTCAAGGTCAACATCTCCTTGGATCCGAGCACAATTTCTCAAGGCATCCCAAATTTCCACCGTAGGCTCAAACGGCAATCTCTGAATATATTCCTCAGCTTCATGAAGATATCCACATTTTCCAAGAACCTCCACAATGCTGGCATAATGCTCTATCCCTGGATTAATTCCAAACTCATCCTTCATGGACTCAAAATGTATAAAACCCACTTCCACAGCATCTGCACTTGCACAAGCTGACAAAACCATCAAAAATGTTTCCCCTGTTGGTTTCAACCCCAATTTACACATCTGCTCAAATAACTGCAATCCTTCATCTCCCAAATTGTTATCTGCATACCCCTTTATCATTAAATGCCAAGAATCCATGCTCCTATCCGGCATGTGATCAAAAACTCTCCTTGCATCAGTCGTACTCTCACATTTTCCATACATTTGAATCACCTTATTATTCAACTTAAGATCACCCCTAAATGTAGACTGCAAAAAGTAATCATGTACCTTTTTAGCATCCTCAAGTTTCCCACACAACTCGAACAAAGCGTTGAAGCAACCAGCATCTGCTTTTACCCCTTTATCCAAAAATTCAATAGCTTCCTTAACCTTTCCCTCCTGGCAAGCACGTACCAAATCCACAATAGTCGGTCCAGGAGTAGCAACACTGACAGCCTGTGCTTGAGTCTCAAGAGCAGCACCACCTTGATTAGGGTCTTGCACTGGTTGGCGCCACTGAATAGGGTTTCTCGATTGTGGGTAGCCCTGATTTTGGTTGCTGTTCCATGCATTGGGGTTTCTCGGTCGCCCATAATCCTGGAAATTAGGGTTTGCTTGACTAGGGTTTTGATATTGGGGATAGTTCTGATTCCACTGATTAGGATTTTGTGGATGCTGGTGTCCATATCCGGGACCAGAATAACCCTGTCTCTGATTAGGGTATCCTCTATCTGCATAACTTTGGCTCTGGTTCTGGTTTTGATAGTTGTTTTGGGGATTACTATGAGGAGGGTATTGTGGATTGGTAGTCTGTAAGTTCCACTGATTAGGACGGTTTCCATTTGGCAACCATTGATTAGAATTTTTCAAATCGTTACTCGGGTTTTGATAAACCCTTGGATCAGAGGGTTGATGTTCATTGGGAACAGCAGACGTGCTTAGGGTTTTGCAGAAAATGAAGCGAGAAAAACGTTCAAAAGACCGTACCTTGACTAGAAGCGAGAGCTGTTGTGGGCTCCGCGAGCGACGTATCGCCATTAGAGACGCCATTTCTTAGCTCAAACGAAGAAGTAACTAAACCCCCTGGAATAAAACCCTCACCTTAAGTCGGGTTGCCTGGTCGGGTCGGAAACATGTTGAGTTGGCCCAGCCCAAGTGACGATCAATTCATAATGCATATGGATGTGGCTTTCCTATTATCCACTGCAAGTGATACCTGGCAACATCCGTTATAATCCTAGAACCTAGATTACATTAAATATATAATACTACAAATGTGTCATGTAAGATAAGCAAAAGATTATGTTAATGGCCGGCTTGTAAGCATATATTGGGCGTGCGGTGCAATGTTAGGGATCAAATCTTTTATTCCGATTAACTAGTTTCTACTTTATCTTATCAAATCTTATTCTCACATTTAAATAAGATTTACATAAATGTGTGGATAAGATTAAGTAACAGAAATACTATAACGGAAAGGGGGTGCTCCAATCTTGATGTTAGGGTCACGTAAGTCAAAAGTAAAATTCCTAAAAAATGCCAAAACATAATTTATAAGAACATAGATAAATAATATTGCTAGTTTAATCGTAAAAACTTTAAATCGTTTAATTTTCTAGTTCGGTTTTCAACTTTCTGATTCTATTTACTCTGTTAACTTTTGTTATTAAAGACTGATTAATTTATTAATTAATTTATCAATTTTTATTAATTAATAAATTCTTATAAATTAAAATAAATCAATTAATTTTTTTAACAACATCTTTTTTTAATTAAATTTTAAGGATAATCTCTTTTAATAATAATTCAAATTCTTTAATTTTATTCAATTTTTAACCAATTTTATAATAATCTAATAACGATTAAATTTTTTAAACTTTAAAATTTATGTCTTACCAATTTAAACTTTGTCGGATTTTTAATGCATTGGATAATAATACTAAATAAAGGATAATCATTTCCTACAAAATTTCCACGTCACCGCAAGGTCCACTTGGCGCATAAAAATCATCGATAAAATTGGACGAAAAGGCCCACGTGTGCTTGACGTCAATAAGGAAACGACAAAGGTAGTGTCGTATTGAAATGTGATAATGTTCGTTATATGATATATTTGCCGGCTTTTGGGTTTGACTCCTCTTGTACAGTTTTACACACCATCTTCAACGAAGCACAGACTTGAAGTTTGTAGAGGACTATTGAGACATGAAGATCGAACCTGGACTATCGGCCCTTGTCACCGGCGGCGCCTCCGGAATTGGTACTTCCCAAACTGGTTCTTTTTTTTTCTTTCATTTGGTTTCACATTTACATATCCGTTTTGGCACTCCTTAAATTTTAAATCCGTACTTCAGAAAGATCAAGCTTGGAAGTGTTTCATATAACGTGAATACATGTGTGATTTGTATTTTTTTGGTTTTGATGTTGTGCAGGGAAAGCTCTTTCTTTGGCTCTTGCGGAGAAGGGAGTGTTTGTTACGGTAGTGGATTTATCTCAAGAAAAAGGAAAAGAAGTTGCATCACTTGTTGAGAGCAAGAATGCAAAGTTCCATCCTAAGTTGGGTTCTCCAACGGCTCTGTTTATAAGATGCGATGTGTCAAATTCAAGTAAGTGTGTATGTGTATATAAACATCCTCTTTTTGTTTTGTTGGTTAATCTTCTTTCATTTACTCTGAGTATCTCTTCCAGAAAGCACCTTTTATGGCCGTACAAAAAAATATTCTTTTGCTGAGTGATTGAGATTAGAAATGAACAACATATACATATCGAGGAATTGTGGACTTGTTCACATAAAATGGACTCTTTTGTAATAGTAAACGTAGAACTTCTTCCATCAAAGAAGGGTCTATAACTTTTGTTCAAGCTGTTTTTTGCAATTCATATGGCAACAGATGATTTGACTCACCCTGTTCTTGCTTGGCTTTGGCTTTGCCATGTGTGCGATTGGTTCGAATTGTGGCATTGAGGGATGGGAAAGTAGATACCTTGCCTCACTCTTTCTAATGTTTCTTCAAATGAGCAGGAGATTTAGCTTCTGCTTTTGAGAAGCATGTGACAACTTTTGGAGGTCTTGATATTTGTATCAACAATGCTGGAATTGGTAGTTTTACAAGATTCTATGAAGATCAAGCTGATGCATGGAAGAACACTGTCAATGTGAACCTGGTTGCAGTGATTGATTCTACCCGTCTTGCGGTATGCTTTAAAATTTCTTGCTTTTCTTGGTTTGCTCAATGAGAACATGTTTGTAATCAATACTATGTTGTTGCAAACTCCTTCAATATTTTGGTTTTGAACTTGTGTCATAATTGACTTGCATTCAAATTCAATATTTTTCATTTCCTTCTACATACTGAGTTTCAATACTAATTGAAACAGGGAATAATGTTAGTGATGTTAGGAATTTATTCGTTGTACCAATGCTTTTTTTGTTAATTGCTACGAGAATGAATAATTGCAAAAAAATTTTAACAGATAAAAACTATGCTAGATGCAAAAAATCCAGGAGTCATTATAAACATGGGGTCTGCTGCTGGTCTTTACCCCATGATCTTCGACCCTATCTACAGTAGCACTAAAGGCATGTTGTGCTTTTCTCTATCAGTTTCTTACCTTATCCTTAAATTATCATTTCTGTAGAAGGCATTTCTAAGAGTTTGAACAAAATCTCTTTTAATTTTACATTCTCACATGCTTTCTTTTCTTAGGTGGTGTTGTAATGTTCACGAGATCGCTAACTTTACTCAAACGTCAAGGTATTAGAGTAAATGTTCTTTGCCCTGAGGTGAGACAGTATGAAAAACATATTTCCACTATTCTAAATTGCTTTTTTGATGGATACCCAAACATGCACACCGTTTTTCCACTATTCTAAATTGCTTTTTTGATGGATACCCAAACATGCACACACACAGATAATCTTGCCATGAAAGTCCATCTTATGGTTCTATATAATTGTAACTGGTTTGGAGTGTAAACATTTCCTCTAGCTTCAAATGGTTGACCTTGTTCCATTGTATTTGCTAATGTCTGGATGTGTAAAATTTATTTGCATATACTATTGGGTGCAGTTTGTAGAAACTGACATGGGAGTAAAAGTGGGTTCTAAACTTGTTGATTTGCTTGGAGGTTTTGTTCCCATGGAAGAAGTGGTTAAAGGTACAGTTTTTATCAACTTACTCCCGCAATGATTGAATAGTGGGTCTAAAAGACAATTAAAATGTTGAACTTTTTCTGAATATCTATGCATTACTCCTCAAATTTCTTCATAAGTTTGCTGGGTCATAACAACATTCTGAATAGTCCAGATATATGCCATTCACAGTATTAATTTCTGTTATAAAGATGTAGGGTAAAAATCTCTCAGTATTTTCAATAATTGCTAGTACTATTAATACTGGACTGTTTCAACATTGTTATCTTCTCAGGTGCTTTTGAACTTATTAGTGATGAGCGTAAAGCTGGTGCTTGCTTATGGATATCAAATCGCAGAGGTTCGGAGTATTGGCCCACTCCAGCAGAAGAAGCTAAATACTTGATTGATTCGTCAAAATTTCGAAAAAAATTGTCAGTTAATGCCCCAATTAACGTCCATCTCCCCCAAAGTTACGAGAAGATGTGAGTGAAATTTTTTTGAATTTTTAACTTCTTTCAAAAGGTAATTGTTTTTTTCTGGACTTGTAAACAAGCTCAATCAACTTCAGTTGGATTTAGAATCTGATTTTTCAAGATGATAACAGCATCCATCCATAAAAGAATTACTTTGTTTATCGTGGCATTCTGTTTTAAATACTTTGTTCTATTTAACTTAGTAGGCATTTGAATCTTCCAATCTTTCATGTTCATCATACATTGCCAACATTCTAGGCCTTACCTGATGACGCATCATGCTTGCTGGCTAATACATATTGTTTTCTGCTCTTCAGAATTGTTCATACTTTAAGCCACAACTTCCGACATGCTACACGCATAATACGTGCACCATTGCCATTGCCCCTTGGACCACATCAAGTTCTTTTGAAAGTCATTTATGCTGGTGTAAATGCTAGTGATGTAAGTTTACAATAGAAATTGAAGTTAGCTTCTTGTTTAATTTGTTTTCGTTATTCAAGTCTCAGCGATATACTTCCTGATCCTGGCCAAACTTGGTGGTATATTCAAACATTTTTCTATTTCTTTTTCTTCAATAGGGTATCCTTATTGGCTTTGCATAATCTCCAAGCATTAAACCTTTTCCTTTTTAAGTATGACATTATATTTTGCAGACTCACATCCCCATTATGTTTGTGCTTGTACTTGTATTTGTGGGTCCATATATATAAGGGAATTAGAGGATGTGTATCTATTGACCGGGCTTTTATCAATTGCAAACAGGTGAATTTCAGCTCAGGACGTTATTTCTCTGGCAACAGCACTGACCTTGCGTCTCGTCTTCCATTTGATGCTGGTTTTGAGGTGCTTAAAATACATTGGTGAACTTGATTATGTCCCATACCCTATTTTCAATCACGAATTATAGAAACAATCTTTGCAAAACTTCATCTGCTTTTATCCATAAATCTTTTGACAGGCTGTAGGAATAATAGCAGCAGTTGGCGAATCTGTACATCACTTGAGAATTGGCACTCCTGCTGCAATTATGACTTATGGCAGTTATGCTGAATTCACAGTGGTATAATATCCTACAAAGTGTTTTTACTCTGCAAAGCAATAATTAACTTATTGTCGGTAGCATGAGAACTCTCTACTTCTTTTTCATAAATGCTCAACTTGTAAGGATCATCAGACCTCACATTTTGTACACAACTTAGGTTTCTTCAAAGCATATTCTCCCTGTGCCAAGACCAGATCCTGAAGTTGTTGCCATGCTGACTTCAGGTTTAACAGCGTCAATTGCTCTAGAAAAGGTGTGGCTATGTATCGTTTAACTTGTCTTTAATTGGATGTCGTTGGTGAACTTGTACTAATCCTCCCTTTTAAATTTCTTCTCAACTTTTTACTCAGAGACTGACTGTCTTGCGACTATGTTTATCTGTCATGTAACTTCCAGGCAAGACAAATAGAATCTGGAAAAGTAGTTCTTGTCACTGCCGCTGCTGGAGGAACCGGTCAATTTGCTGTCCAGGTTTATTTTCAGGATGGGCATATAGCCTTGTTTTGTTTTATTTTCAAAACGCATTAGTTTCTTTCCTATTATTATTCTGGTATTGGCTTGCTGTTTTTCCTGTAGTTTTGTTCAGGAACTTTATACTCATTATCCCAACTGGCATACTAGAAAAATATACTACTAGTTTCCAAATCATCAACATGTTACCTTCTAGTTGAGAAACACAAAAGGAAGGATATAACTGGAATTGGAGGAAAGCTTTTGTTTTCAATAACACTGTTTTGGATATCTGTCTGTTGATATTAATCTTTTGTGGAATGAGTTATATAACTGCATGATGAAGCAACATAAGCAACTTATCTGTAAAACTTAAAATTCTAAAAAATTCAGAAATGAAATTGAATCAGACTGGGATTGGAGCAGCTTTTTCTTAACTTTTGGAGTCTTCTTGTGTGTGGCCATTGAAGTTGATTGGTCTTTGCATATGCTGTAACGTTTAATTATGTTGGCATGTAATGTCATTGTTGTTTTTTTATCTCCTACATCACCCAAAACTACCATACTGATGTTCTTAACTTGTCATGGAGGTTATGTCAAAACATTCAGACAGTGATTAATAATTCTCTCTCTCTAACATTTTCACGTTGCTTTTTTTTAATTCTTAGGACTCATGTCTCCGATATTTGCTATTGATCTATCCTGACATTGACCTGCATGAGTTTGGCTCTCCACTGTTCTCAGCATACAAAAATTATCAATCATCATTTGAACATTCATTTTTACATTGAAACTCATACATTTGGACGGTTTAACTTGCAGCTTGCCAAGTTAGCAGGAAGTAAGGTAGTTGCAACCTGTGGTGGAAAGGAAAAGGCTATGCTTTTGAAAGAATTGGGAGTCGATCGAGTCATAGATTACAGAGTTGAAGATATTAAAACTGTATGTCCCTATGCCCCAAACTTATAATTTTCTGTTTGCTTCTTAGATTTTATAAAGTTAGAAGTATAGAGTGGAAAGAGTTCTGGACTAGGGTTCGGTCACAAAAATACTAACTAGAAATGAACTAATGACTTCAATTATGATAATTGTTTTATTTGTCAAGCAATAATTTACTATTGTTTTAGATTTTACTTTTTCATCTAATGCTTGAGCTGAAGTTCATGCCATACAATGTTTAGCATAGGCATTTCTCTGGGTAAATTTGTGGCTTCTAGCTTAGTAATGTACCTTTTTATTCATCTCTTTCACGTCAACAAACTTTGATAACAGTGAATCGATTTTTAGGTCTGATTATGCAAATATACAAGGCCTTTTTTCATTGCTTTCAATAGGATAATAGGTGATCATAAGATGGGTGGTGTGTATATTCTCATGTAATAATTCCTGCTTCTTATTTTATTTTAGTTCTCATATGTACCAGGTTTTAAAGAAGGAGTTTCCAAAAGGTGTAGACATCATCTATGAATCTGTTGGTGGTGACATGTTTGACCTGTGTCTAAATGCTCTTGCAGTCTATGGACATCTTATTGTGATTGGAATGATTTCTAAGGTTGTTTTTCTTAACATCCAACTTGAATCATTTTATAAGTTATTAGTCTACCTTCCGAGAAGTTTAAGTCCAACACGCATGGATTGTACTTTTTGGATTGCTATAAGTTAGTTTATTGTAGTTTACGGACTAATTCATTCTTTTCAGTATCAAGGAGAGAAAGGATGGGAACCATCCCACTATACTGGACTCTGTGAGAAGATTTTAGCAAAAAGTCAAACTGTGGTATGTAGCTGGTAGAGATACTTTTGCTTTCCTTCCTTTCATTATGTTTATTGTTTATACTTCCATTGGCGACAGACTGGCTTTTTCCTAGTTCAATATGCTCATCTATGGCAACAACATCTGGACAAACTTTTTAATCTTTTCTCCTCTGGAAAGCTGAAGGTAATCTTTTTCAACTCTCATACTTGCATGATCTCTTATCATTTTGCAATTCCTCTCATCAGCAACTTTTCCAGGTAAGAGATGACCTCATGCCATTGTATATCATAATCTAACAGGTTTCTATCGACCCAAAAAGATTTGTTGGTGTTGGTGCTGTAGCTGATGCTGTCGAGTATCTTCACTCGGGAAAAAGTGTTGGCAAGGTTTGTTGCATGCTTTTGTATTGCTTAGATACGTATAGACAACTTGATCCTAATTGTTCTTCCACTGCAATCACAAATTTTCAGGTGTTAGTTTGGATTGATCCAACCTTCAGCCAACAAAAGGCGAACTTATGAGCACATGTTGGGATACCTTGTCAACAGCTACACTTACTTTGAACAGATAATAACCATGGAAGATGTTTGTACCACACTGAAACGAAACTTGCAGAACAACACTGTAGCCCTTCTGAATTACACTTGCAGAACAACTCAACTATTTGCTCCTGTAATTTCATTTCTAATTTGGTTTAAGCTGGATTTTCAATTTCTATAATCCAAACGTATTTTTGTGAATTCAGATATAGTTTTACTAAGACAGGCTAGATTCTGGTTGGTAGTGTTAAACCTCCATATTAGACTAAAGGTTAACCAAGTGACATAGTCTAAATGATTATTCTCACTTGACATTAATAATGAATTATATTAAAATAATTTAATATAAACTTAGTAAAGTCCATTTTTAATATTTCTAGTACTATAATTTTGTTGATGGTGAGCCTTGGAGCAATTTAACCTTTGCTGTATATATATATATGTATGTATGTATGTATGTATGTATGTATGTATTGGTTTATATCTTATAGTTTATTAGTTGGTTGTAATTTTTATAACATAATTATTTAAAGATATTCTTTATTTTTTGCATTTATGATTAAAAAATTGTGGTATAAATTAAATGAGATAAATGTATAATACAAATGAAATTATGATTAGTTCATAATCATGATATTCATTGAACTAATCATAATATTCATATTGCTTCTATGTATTGTTCATAAATTGTTTGTAATTATTGTCCTATTAAGACTGGACAATAATAAAACAAAAAGACTAGTACAAGTTTTATTTCTCTCTTTCTTATGTAATAAAGTATGATCATATTTAAACAAATAAAATATAAGAATTTTATTTAGAGAGTTACTTGTATGTTTATAGAAATTCTCATATTGTATACATGATCATTTGACTCAAAATTTCTAAAGTATTTCATATAGGAATCACTATATTTTAATACTACTTATGACTTATTCTTGTCGAGGATAATTCAATCAATAGTTATTAGATATAATATGAACTGTATAGAGATTATTGAATAATCAATAGAGAATTCATCACCTTAAATGATTAAGAAAAATATTTTATAGTTCTTAATTAGTATTAATTCAGACAATCTTTGGCTAAGTTATAATGATATTTTGAAATTACTAATAGTAAAGAACTAATATGATTACACTCAAATAAAGCATATATTAATTTCATACTTTGTTTTTAGTCAAAATATAGTACGATGAAATGATTAAAGTATACAGAAAAATCATGAATGGATAGATTAGTTAAAACTAGTTTAACATTCCTATCATTGGAGTGGTCATTGCGCATCATTAAATAATACTATTAATTAATGAATATAAATTATTTAGTTAGAGAATTAAAGATAAATTAAGAGGTTTAATTTATATAGTCATAAATACAATTTAAGTTATAATTTTTATCCATTATCAACAAATTTAGGAACCTAATTAGCCATACACAAAGAAAGGTTGACAAAGAAAAGATAAGTTAATTAAGTTGAACTTGATTGTAAAATTTAAGAAACTTTAGAATTTAATATGAAATATTTAATAAATAAGGATTAATATGAGATATTGAATCTTATTTAAGTCAAATTATTATTTAATTAGAATTAATTCTAATTTTAATGAAATTGTAAGATTTAAGAAATTTTAGGATTTAATATGAGATATTTAATAAATAAGGATGAATATGAGATATTGAATCTTATTTAAGTCTAACTGTTATTTAATTATAATTTTAATTAAAATTTACTTAAAATAGAATTATATTTCAATTAGATTACTAAAAGGTCTAATTTCTCTTATAAATAGGCGTAAGCTAAAGAACTCGATACTTCTTACTTAAAGCTCTCCACACTACTTGTTGAGTTTTCTCTACTTATCATTATTATCAACACACATTTGTAATCCCATGAGATTTAAGGAAGTCCGATAATATGCAGCTTTACCTCTGCGTAGTATAGAGGATATTTCCGATACTTATTCGTATGAATACTATTAAAGGTTAAATACATGTGTGGTTATGATGGTTGTAACGAACTAATTTCAGGAATACTGTAATTTGAGAGAAACTTTAAGTAAGTGATCAAATTATAAAATAAAGTATGAATTTATGATTAATGCTTTATTATATTTTATACATTAATTATGTTAGAAAATTTGAAGTAATCTTAACTATAAATGAATAAATGTATGTACATCAATAGATGCATAGGCACGTGAGTGGGAGAACAGAAACTTTGGTCAGCATGTGTGATGCACACATAGGGGTTCTGAGGGTAAGACTTCATAGAGGTTCTTCGGCAAGTAGTGCCCTTACTAGTGCTGGTAGTGGGAGCAAATGGTCACTCAAAATTGTTATTAACCCAAAAATGCGACATTATGCTCTCCTAAATAGAACTTCAAGCAGTAGATGACAAAGAAAGCAAGTGTTCTATTAATTGGTCAGAAACTTGCTCTAATACCATGTTACGAAGGAAGGTGTATCATTGTATTCATTAGACTATTCTATTTATATATATGAAGAGAGCTTAAAATGGTATTATAATTATTTTAAATTATTTATTTGAATCAAGTTTAATTAATTTAGTTCAAATTGAAGAGTTGTGTTAAATTATTGTGTAAATAACATTTATTTATTTCATATTTATTGTTCATGTCATGTGCATTTCATCATTATTTTTAATAGAAGTTTAAGGGATGTTTTTTTCTAAAATTTAAAGTTCACAAAATAATTTTTGATAATTTTGAAGATTAAGATATTTAAAATAGTTAAATTACATAAAAATCTAATATCTTTTACTCTAAAAAATGATGTCGTAATTAGAGATTAAAAGTAAACTTTTATACTAAATGAATAAATAGATGTTATTATTTAAAAGTAATTTCTACATGTATTAATTATCTATATATTCTTTATTTTTATGTGGGTCCTTTATGTTGTGAAAAATTGACGAATTAGAGCAGGTTCGCAACTAATATGATTGGATGAATAGTGTTGAAGAAATCGACACACAGATTTTACGTGAAAAAACCCAAACAAACTAAGGTAAAAACTACGGGTAAGAAGAAGAAATTTCACTATGAAAACTTTAAGAGTTACAACCCCTTTCTAATCTTACAAGGAAAAGCACTAAAACTCTCAAGAAATTAGAGAAACACTCTAAATTTTTTAGGGATTGAAAATGAAGAAGAGA
>JANVCQ010000231.1:42943856-42964684 GCA_025531925.1 Erythroxylum plowmanianum
ATCTGAGGACTGGACGTAGCCCACGGTTTGGGGTGAACCAGGATAAATTGTTGTGTTTCTCTCTCTACTCTCATTTTACTTAAATCGTAGTTTTCAATATTAACGAAGTTTTTCAAACTAGTTACGAATTGAATTACAATAAGTTTTCTGAAAGAACAAGTAGTTGTTTTTGAAGGGATTAACGAAAAGTTTATCACAATTCAACCCTCCCTTCTTGTGTATCTTGATCATATTATTTCTCAATATATTAACGTGTGATTCACTTCATTAAAAAAAGAAATCTCCTCTATATTCTTGTTAAAAAAAGAAAAAGGAAAATGAAAAATGAGGTGATTGAAAGATATGTTATTTGAATCAAGTGAGTTTTAGATGGATTTAAGTTGAAACTTGTCTGGATAAGTTTGTATGATTTCCTTCAATATATTTAACCTAAAAACTTCTTTTTATCATACCTTACCTAAGTCACGTTACAGCTCTTATGATGTCCCTTTGATTTATCCATTTGGTTCATTTTTATTAGAATTGGAGATATGATTCATGAGCAAGATTATGAAAATAACTCGCTATGCTTTGATTTGTGAGCTTAATGAACCATAAACACTTGATTGTATAGAGTAAAATTCATGAGAGGGTGTCTAACTCTTTCTTTATTTTATTTTGATAGAATTGATGAGATGCAATGTTTTAATTCTAAAAAAGTGTCATATGAGTGCTTGTTCTCTCAATTGTTATTTTGTCATAAAACTTTAATATGAATTAGCTTTCGGGATGTTTATGGATGACATGAAAGAAGATGAGAGGTTATTATCTAGATATTTGATGTATTAAATTGATGTATTCTTAAGGACAAGGATGAGTTTGGTGGAGGAAAATTTGATAAGATGTTATTTGGTTATGGTAATTGGAATTACTTCTCTTATTTCGACTACATTTTTGTGCTTAAATAGGAAAATTTAATATTTATTTTGTTTTAAGAGGTGAAAACTGGAGATTGCATCAAATTGGAACATTATTAGTCAAAAATTACAAAATTTGAAAAAAAGTAAATAGATTACTATAGTGGATAAGGCGAGATCACTCCATTCACTCCAAGAGTTAGAATTAACTTAGGAAACATATTTCCATCCATATTATGTAGGGATCTAGATTTATTTTAGATAGGAATATTTGCAAGGTATGAGGAGGCTAGGTTTTAAATAGGAAATAAGGTTAGGTTTTGAGTAGGAGAGAAGACAAAAGCACTTCTAACACAATATCTATCATTCTCTTTTCGTTTCTTAGTTGTTTCCTTTAAATCTTTCATCTTTTTTTCTAATTTTGGTGTTGGAACTAAAATCATAAATGAATAAATTCTAATATTATGATTCAAGGGGATTTAAAACTCTAATTGTAACCTTGTGGGATTTTGTTCTAAACTTATATTCATGTTTTAATTTAAGTATTCTTTGTTTTGTGTTCTTATATTTTATCAATAATTAATATTGATTGATTTAACAAATTAATTTAATGTTGATCATTCTATAGCCATCTATTAATTTAGTGATCTGTAATTGTCATGAATGATTAATACAAGTAACAAATAGGTTATTTATAAGTTTGCATATAATTTATTAAAAACAAGAAAACTGAATTAAATATTTCTAGCTATCTCAATTATTTAATTTAGGGTCTAGTTCTTTTTTTACTAAGCTTATTATTATCATTTAATTGATATATGACGCTATCATACCCAATCAATTAATAGTAAATTTTGGTTTGAATGTTGAATTTAAATTAATTAATTTAGAAAATTTTTAGACTTTTTTATGATTATCTTAATATGTTTTGAACTAACTGCTTGAGTTGTAAAAATTATTCTTTTTAGACAAAGGATCAGTGTTACAATTAAATGAAATATTTCTCTTGAATCAGAGTTAAGTATCATTAAATTTTTCGCTTTTATACTCAGGTAATATATTTTGATTTCGTATTAAATTTAGTTTGATAGTTAATTGATTATAAACTACCACTTTATTTTGTTAATTAAAATTAATAAACTAGTTTTTAGTTCTCATAAAATTCGACCTGATTTTACAACTACTATAGAAGTTTAGAGAACTAAAATTTGACAATCCGATCAAAATACAAATATCAAGAAACATGTTGCAGCCAAAACCCTCTATTAATTTGAGATTTGAGAATAGGTGTTAGTTTCTTTTTTTGTTTATCAATTTTATCTTGGTATTGCTTCACAAAGTATAACCCTTTAGATTGTTATTCTATTGACAAGGTCCTCTCTTTGATTACATGTGTTTTTTCTAGTGACTTTTTTTATGTTCACTTAAACATCTCACTTTATTTAAGACCTAGACTTTAGTATTAATGAAAAAATATGTAATCAAGATGTTTAGGAAAATCAAGTAATTAAAATTTTGATTAAAATGTGTTTATTCGTGGTAACAAAACTTGGAAATCAAATTCTAAACTTGTCAGAAGTTTTTTAAATAAAATTAAATAAGAGTTAAATTTCTCATTTGAAACATAGGAAAGAATTTGGACTAACTAAAAAACTTTATCCCTCCATAATATATGTATGTAATCGGGGTAGAAGTAATTTTAATTACAGTAATAAGTCGTTCTTAATAAAACAAACAAGTTAATTTGAGAGTATTGGAATTTAAGAATCTTTATTTAGGGTTTAATTAATAGGGAAATCAACTTTGGGAGATTTTAAATAACGGGTGAGTGGTGTTTTGAATTTTTTAAATTCCATATTTCTTGCATTATATATTAATTATTTAAATAACGGGTGAGTGGTGTTCGAATGGTTCGGTCAAAAAGGAGATGAAGGTTTGATAAGTGAGAGCAGGAATGTGGATACCGTTTCGTACCGCATATATCGTATCGGATTAAAATTGGTACGAAACAGAGAATCAATTGTACCGAGTTTAAATACCGATCAATATCGACTAGTTTCAGATGGTATCGGCCAATATTTAAAATACCAGCTAAATATTAGTTAGTACTAAATTTAAAAAAAATAGGGAGGTTTTTTTGCAAAATTTTAAAAAAAATTTAAAGTCTTCCTCCCTTCCTTCCGTCTGTCTCTCCTTCCCCCTCTTTTTTTCAAATTTTTTAATTAGTTATTTTATTTACTTCGACTTTTATAATTATTGTAAATTTTTAATTTTTAATTTTAAAATAAAAATATTTTTATTACTAATAATAATTCTAAATTAAATAAAACTTAAAAATACATTATTTTAATTTTAATATTTTATATAATATTTATTAATAAAGTATTAATAAAAATATTTTATTTTTTAAAATAAATAATCTAAAAATTATTATTTATAAACTAATATTTTTATATATTTTTTATTAAATCAACATTTATTTGAAATTTATATATTTTAATTTTAATTATAGTTATTAAAAATTATTAAATTAATTATATAGATTAAATTAAAATTGTAATTATTATTTATTATTATAATTTTTAAAAAATAAGTTAAAAATATACAATATAATTATATAATATGACAATGAATTATTTTATAATTTTTTAAAAAAATTTAAAAATATTTTACATATTTAAAAAATTATCTGAAATAATATCAAATATCAACTAATGTCGGTATAATATTATACCAATACTAAATTCGGAACGTAACCGTGGCTGAGAGATACAACCGGATTGGGTGGAGGAAGTTTCGGAGGATGAGGCAGCTGATGCAATGTGTCATGACTCATGATTACGACGCCCGAGTTAAGTGCTCCCTGACAACAAAGATGGGGCATATAAAAGAGGGATTGCATATTATGCAAGTTTTAAATAATCGGTTAAATTATATATTAATTGTATTATTATCTTGAAAATAAAGTCAAAAAATTAAAATGAAGATTACTTTACATTAAAAAAATAATCATAACAAAAGAGAGTGTAAAAGAAAAGGCATTTTACAATTTTTCAAAAGGACAATTACTTTTTAAAAAATATTTCAATATAAATATTATAATTAATAAAAACTTAAAATTCTTGGTTATTTGGTATTTAAAGAATGTTATTTTTAATATTTTCAAAAAAAATTAAAAGGCTTGATTTTGCATTGTAATGTTTAAAAACAAAGAAAACGAAATGAATAATAATTATAAATAATTTAACAAGAAATAAGATTTTTTAAATGAATAGTTATTAAGATAGTATAAGGATTCCTAATTGAATAATAATTATAAATAATTAAACAACATAATTTACGGGATCAAATGAATAATGACAAGATAATATATGGACTCCTAATTGAATAATAATTATAAATAGTTAAACTAGATGACTTAAGGAATCCTATATGAATAGTAACTCTAATTAATCCTAATTACAGTAGAATTATTATCATTACGATTATAAATACTCATCCAAGTTATTTTTATGGGTACGTACGTATCAGCATGGAGATTTCCAAACTTCGCGCTCTCGGACAAGGAACACTGGGCACGGTTTACCTCGCTTTGGTGAACTACCAAGTAGTTGCTATCAAGTCTTCGGAGCTTTGGAAGTGGCCTGTGTTATCCAAAGAATATGATATGTTGAAGATGTTGGATGGATGCAATGAGGTTATTCAATGTTTTGGTACCTACAACGACTTTGCAGGTGGCACGGAGTACTGCAATTTACTGCTCGAGTATGCTTCCGAAGGTTCTTTGGATAATCATATCAAGAACCATCAAGATGGTCGTCTGCCAGAAAATATGGTTCGACAGTACACATTAATGCTGCTGAGGGGATTGTCTGCTATTCACCGAAAGGGTATAGTTCACTGTGATCTCAAGCCTGCCAACATTCTTGTATTTCCCAACGAGGATGGTCCTTGTCAACTCAAGATTGCAGATTTTGGGAATGCTATAATGGTCGAATATGGCAATTCTGGGAAGTTGGAGTTTGTAGGGACGCCACTTTACATGTCCCCAGAATCTGTAGCGGTCGGTGAAATTACGCCAGCGTTAGATATTTGGTC
Organism: Erythroxylum plowmanianum; assembly: GCA_025531925.1. Classification (NCBI taxonomy): domain Eukaryota; kingdom Viridiplantae; phylum Streptophyta; class Magnoliopsida; order Malpighiales; family Erythroxylaceae; genus Erythroxylum; species Erythroxylum plowmanianum. The sequence goes on from JANVCQ010000231.1 coordinate 42,948,851, forward strand.
TCTTGGATGCATAATAATAGAGATGGTGACAGGGAAGAGGGCGTTACAGGTACGTGATCTGAAGGATTTATTAACGTACCTTGTTTTCTCCAATGAAGTACCGAGTATACCTGAAAACATGTCTGCAAGGGGTCGGCATTTTTTACAGAAGTGTTTCATAAGGAATCCGAAAGAGAGATGGACTGCTGATATGCTCTTGAACCATCCTTACATGTTCGAGATTGCCTATCCATCTTCGACAGAGCCTATTAACTGCCATCTGTCTACTCTTTCGTTGCCTGCACCTGAATATGCTTGTTTTGGTTGCTGCCTTGATTTTTTGCACCACATGCCAAATCCGTCTCGCATACTTGGTAATTATAGTTTGTGGTCTCCAAGAATCGGCCACAGTAGATTCTTAGGCTCCTTCAAAGATTGAAGATCTCACTTTGTACTGAAATAATGTGAAACATTGTCTTTTAATTTCTTTAGAGGATTATAAATTGTATCTGACAAAACTGTAAAAGCAAAATTGAAAAGTAATATGAAATAGTAACATTTTTTTTTCAAGTTATTAAATGCTTGTGTTCTAGTATCTTGTAACATTTAATTATTCATACAATCGATTCAGTAGATCTCTTCATCTGAAGCATAGAATCGATTCAGTAGATCTCTTCTTCTGTAGCTGTATCCCCTGCAAGTTAACACCACTACAATTTGGAGTATACACAAGCACAAGAAAACGAAATTACAGGAAAGTGTTCAAAATTGAAGAGAAGTTGACCTTCTGAATCTCAGCAAAGGTTCCAAAGAGACCTGAAACAAAAGATTGAAGGTTAATCAGACATGTCGAATCCGTATGAAAACTAAACCTGATTAACCTATTTAGCACTGCACTAATTTCACGAAGCTGCTTACCAGCTGTTTGATACTCAAGTTGGAACTTGTTTCAACATTAACAATGATTAACATGTATCAGCCAGCTCAATATTATGTCTAGCCATCAGAGGAAATACAAAACCAGACCCAGAAAAACAAGAACAAAAAGAACAAAACTTTACATGTGGACGACTCGCTCACAGTGACACTCAGAGAGACGCAAAGAGACAGAGGAAGAAACGAGACAGAGGAAGAAAGAAACTGACTTCCTTGTAGCTAACAGTTGCCTTGTCTGCAAAACGACTGGACCTCTCATCGGAATCAACTCCATACGCGAAATGTTGACTCTGGGTTTCACCTGCTTTGCCTGATTCCATGTAAAACATTTCATCAATTTTCACGCACCCCCACAAAGCAAGAACAAAAAAAATCTTCACAGAGCACAGGCTAATCGGAATTTAACTTGCCGGGGAAATTTTGGGGCTTGCAGAACTGAGATCAGTGGAAAGTTTTTTCAAGTTGAGCTCTTCCATTCTCTTCTTATTTCTTCCAATCTCTTTTTTCAGATTTCCTAGAACTTTAATGAGATTTAGCCATCTATCTTCTTCTGCTTTCAAAAACATCAGTGCTTTATCTTCAAAGTTCGAATCTTTTGCCAGTGTCACCGTGTTTACGGTTCTCCAAAAAAAGGGGTTGGTGTAGGAGGTGAAGATGCAGATGGGGTTAGACTGTAATAATATCACATGCATCTCAAATGACATTTACGTAAGACACATGCATATTATTCATTTATATAACAACGGAAGCATAACCGAGATGACTTACCTCCAGCCATTGCTCCACTGACGATCCAGTAACGTCTCTAAATTTTGAATCTTCTAGCCTCTCCTTTCGCACGATACCATGGTGTACTGATTTGTGCTGTGTGAGGATAGGAACCCAAAACTAATTTTTAAACCGTTTCAACACCTCTGCCCATCACAGAGGAGGAAACTCAGAAGCATGGGCAATAATGTGTGTGTGATGAAGGGTTAATGCATTAAATGGACCATAATCTCAACAGTAGGAAGAGTAGGTAGATTTAAAAAATGTTACATTCTCTCTCTTGATTTATTTAACCCTATTAGCCAAAAAAAGTGAAAGAAATAAATAGAAAAAGCAGAGCAAATTTTAAATTGAACTTTGAGTGACCCTTTCTTTTATTCCAACACTTAATTACACATTACAACAACATCAATTACCTATATGTATAGGCTTATAACTTCAACAATTGAAACATAAATATCGGTCTATAAAAACTAATTATTAGCATTATATTTGACTACCATAAAATAAGGAATTTGACCACAGAACTCGGTCAATAACAAATCCAAGTTTCACCATTCCTTAACAACCTTTGAATCATTCCTCAACACTCCCCTTTGATTCAAAGTTACACACACCCAACAAAGCTCTAAAATAGCATAATCTTTCTCTTGACAAAGTCTTTGTTAGAACATCAGCTAGCTGCTCTTGTGTGCTGCAATATTCCAATGAGGTTTCTTCCTTTGCTACCAGATCACGAATGAAATGAAAACGAATTTCAATTTGTTTTGTTCTACCATGAAATGTTGGATTCTTCACTATGGAGATGGTTGCTTTATTGTCACAGAATATCTTTGTTGCTCCCTTCTATTCATGCTGAAGATCTACTAACATTTTCCTTATCCAAATTGCTTGACAAGCTGTTGAAATTGCTGCAATGTATTCTACTTTTGAGGTTGACAATGATGCTGTAGCTTGCTCCTTTGAACTCCAAGAGATCACTCCTAAACCAAGAGTAAAAGCATTTGTAGATACATTTCGTCTATCATCCAATGAACTTGCCTAATCACTATCTGTGTATCCACACAACCTGAAATCAGAGACTTTAGAGTACCAAATGCCATACTCCATAATCCAGCAATGTAACGCAAGATTCTTTTTGCTGCTCCATAATGAATTTTTGAAGGTCGTTGCATGTACCTGGAAACAAAACCAACATGAAATGCAATATCGGGTTTAGTGTGAGTCAAATATTAAACTTCCAACCAAGCTTCTGAACCTCTTAGCATCTGCCATACCTTCACCATCTGAAAATGTCCATCAATCCTGCTGTACCAAGCTCGTAGAGCTTGCTTCAAACATACAACATTCTCAACTTATATACCTTTGTCTCGCTGCCTTCCTTTATGAAACCTTCAGGTTGTGCTACATATACCTTCTCTTGTAAATCTCCATTGCGAAATGCTGACTTGACATCAAATTGATAAACCAACCACTGTAATTGTGCAGTTAATACTAAAACAAGCCTTACTGTTTCTAATCCAGCCACCAGAGAGAAAGTTTCTTCAAAATCAACACCATATTTCTGCACATAACCTTTTGCCACAAGACAAGCTTTGTGCTTTTGTATGCTTCCATCTGCAGCAAACTTAGTCTTGAACACCCACTTTAATCCAATTGCATTTTTGTCTTCCGGTAAGTCCACCATCTCTCACGTTCCATTTTTCTCAATCGATTTCATCTCCTCTATCATTGCTCTTTGCCATTCTTCATTTTTGACTGCTTCTTTGTAATACAATGGATCTGCAATAGCAAGAGCAAATTGATAGGTATATATGTCATTAATATATTTAGGATTTGGCATTTTGGCTCTTGTTGATCTTCTCAATGGAATTGGATCTCCTGAAAAATCTTCAAGAACTGAAGATGAGGAGATGCTATTTGTTGTCGAAGTTGACGAATTTTCTGACTCCAATGGGTAGCTAACAGAGGAATTTGCTGGAAGTTGCTCTTCTCTTCCATCTAGAGAAACTTTAGTGGGATCATTAATTACTTGTTGCACCTGCTTTTCAGTCGAATTCCAGCTTACATCTTTATCAAATATCACATCCCGTCTGATTAAATTCTTGTCACTAAGAGGGTTATAAACTCTATATGCTTTAGATTGAGTATAATAACTGATAAAAATTCATTTTTCAGATTTTTCATCAAGTTTTTAAAGAGCTTAAGAGTTTAGCAAAGCATAAGAGACACATCCAAAGACTCGTAAGTGACTTACATTTGGTCTCCTTCCATACCAAGCTTCGTACGGATTCTTATTCATGACAACCCTCGTTGGGGAGAGATTTAACAGATAAACAGATGTTGCCACAGCTTCAGCCCAAAATTGATTTGAAAGCCCCTGTATTTGTAGCGTGCTTCTTACCATTTCTACAACAGTTCGATTCTTCTGCTCAACGATACCATTTTGTTCTGGAGTGTAGGGAGTTGTTAACTCCTTTTGAAAGCCATTATGTTCACAAAATTGATTAAATTCTTTGGATACAAATTCTCCACCTCTATTTGTGCGAAGAACTTTGATATGACAGTCACTTTGCTTTTCCACTATAGCTTTAAACTGTTGGAACTTCGCAAAAACTTCCGATTGTTTTCCAAAAAATACACCCAACTCATACGATTATAATCATCAGTAAATAACAAGAAATAACGACTCCCACGTAAGGAGTTGGTTTGCATTGGTCCACATAAATCAGCATGAATTAATTCTAAACAATTAGAAGCTCTCTATGCATGTCCAATAGGAGAAGACTTCCTGGTTTGTTTCCCATCAATGCACCCCTCACATAAATCAATAGAGCAAACTTTAGGTAGTCCAATGACCATACCTTTATCACTTAGCAATTTCAAGCCCTTGATATTGAGGTGCCCATACCTTAGATGCCATAGCTTTGAGTCATCCTTTACATTTACAGCAAGAGCAAAACTCTCCATGAGAGAAACATCTAACGGGAACATCTTGTTTGGGGTCATACTGATATTCACTGTTCTACCTGATTTCTTATTTTTTAATGACACACGAATCATCATCAAATAAAACAGAGTATCCACCAGCCATTAATTGCCCAACACTCAACAGATTATAGCTTAAATCAGGTATAAAATGAACATCATGTAGAAGTTTTATCTTACCATTGGTAGTATTAATTCTAACCGTGCTTTTCCTTCCACTTGCATATCTTTTTCATTGCCAAACTGCACCTTTGTCTTTTTTGTTTCATCAAGTTCTTGGAATAAGGATTTGGTTCCTGTCATATGACTCGAACAACCGCTATCGACGAACCACAAGTTACTTGGCTTGTGATTAGCATCAATACAATCCATAAAAAGCCTGTTGTCTTCCTTAATAATGTCTGCTGCAAAATTTATTTTTTGATCTTTATACCAACAATCATTTTGTACATGCCCAAATTTGTTACAAATAGAACATCTTTCTAGTGTAAAATTAGTCTGATTTTTGTACCAACAATTTACTTGCATATGCCCGTATCTTTTGCAATTATAGCATTAGATGGTAGCTTTTGTGTTTCCTTGCTCATTGAATTGTCTTTGCCCTTCGTTTCTACCTCTGCCTTTACTGGAACGTCGACCACGGCCTTGAAATCTTCCTCTTCCTTGACCTCTATGATCATTTGTCTCCTTCACTTGAAATGCTTTTTCCTCATTCCTTTCAAGTGATCAATTTTGTGACTCATGTGCTTGAGGCGACCCTATTAATTCATCAACTGAAAGAATCGACAAATCTTTTGCTTCCTTTATGGATGCTACCACATGGTCAAACCTTGGTGTCAAGATTCGTAAGGCCTTCGCAACGATTGTTTCATCAGAGATTTGTTCACCATAAGAGCACATTTTGCTTACTATTGACATTCCACTTGCAGAAAATTAGCTACAGATTCATCATTTTTCATAATTAAAGTTTCAAAGTCACATCTTAGTGATTGCAATTTTATGACCATGACTCTTGCGCCACCTTGAAATTATTTCTGTAGAATGGTCCAGACCTCCTTTGCTGTAGTTGCTACTGCAATTCGTGGAAAAATTGTCTCATGAATTGCTTGTTGGAGAATAAGCAAGGCTTTAGCATCCCTCTTCTTAGTTTCTTTCAATGTCTTCTCCGTTTCTTCATCAGGGTCTAATATATCAATAAATCCATATTCCACTAAATCCTATAAATCTTGTGATTTGAGCAGTGTTTTGACTTTGATACTCCACCACTCGTATTTCTCACCATTGAAGATTGGTAGAAGTGGTCATGTAGAAGAAAATCCAGCAGCAGAAGAAAACCCAGGTGTTGTCATAATCTCATATATCACTCACGTATTTCCCAAAGTACCCAAAAGACCCAGGCTCTGATACCAAACTTGTTAGTGAAAAAAGTGTAATATAGAGAGAAAATAAAAGAAATAAATAGAGAAAGCAGAGCAAATTTTAAACTGAACTTCAAGTGACCCTTTCTTTTATTTCAACACTTAATTACACATTACAGCAGCATCAATTACCTATATATATAGACATATAACTTTAACAATTGAAACATAAATATCGATCTATAAAAACTGATTATTAGCATTATATTTGACTACCATAAAATAAGGAATTTGACCACAGGACTCAGTCAATAACAGATCCAAGTCTCATCATTCCTTAACAACCTTTGAATCATTTCTCAACAAACCCAACACCAAATATAACAAGAAATCAAATATATGAATCATGGCGATAGGTCCTCTTATAGTGAGTATTATCTTCTATGTATTATATATATATAATTTCTCATTACTAGCCTTTAAACTTAATGAATAAACCATATGTTTATTCTAGGTCCAAATTAGATGATATTTCTAATCAAATATATGTGTGCACAAAACGTATGAGAAAATATCAAATTAAATAAGAGTTCCATTGAAGCAACAAATGTACAACAAAAATCGCATTATGGAACCAAATCTCATTTGCACTACGTGATCCTTAAATTGCTTAGGTGGCATGCCTTTAGTTAAAGGATCCACAATCATCAAATCAGTACTAATGTGCTCTATGATAACTTTCCTTTCCTTAACACGTTCTCTTATAACTAAATACTTAATGTTGATATGGTTACTTTGACTTCCACTTTTGTTATTTTTAGCCATAAAGATCGCAACTGAGTTGTCACAATAGAACCTTAATGACTTAGAAATTGAATCAACAACTATAAGCCCAGATATGAAACTCTTCAACTATACATCATGTGAGGTGGCCTCAAAACATGATACGAACTTAGCCTCCATAGTAGAAGTAGCAATCAATGTTTGTTTGGCACCTCTCCAAGATATAGCTCCATGTTAATTTCCTTAAATCAATGCAGCCAGCAAAGCCTGAATCGGAGTATCCAACTACTTCCAGGTTCTCAGTTCTCCTATACATAAGCATGCAATCTTTTATGCCTTGAAGATATCTCATAACCTTTTTTGCAACTTTCCAATGGTCAACACTTTGATTACTTTGATATCTACCTAACATTCTAACAGCATATGCGATGTCAGGTCGGGTGCAGACCTAAACATACATAAGGCTTCCAACAACTGAAGCATATGGAATGTTCTTCTTGTGTTCCCATTCAAAATCATTCTTGGGACATTAATTCAAACTGAATCTATCACCCTTTACTATGGGTGTTACATTTAATGCACAATCTTTCATCTAAAATATCTCTAAAACTTTGTTGATAGAGATCTTTTAAGATAAACCCAAAATGTCTCGAGATCTTTCTCTATGGATCTTGATACTAATGACATAAGATACCTCACTCGTATCTTTCATATCAAAATTCTTTGAGAGAAATTGTTTTACTTCATATAACAAACCCTTATCATTAGTCGCAAGTAAAATGTCATCCACATATAACACAAGAAAACAAATCTTACTCCCACTAACCTTTTGGTATAAACATTGATCCATTATATTCTCTTCAAAGCTGAATGAAGTGATAACCTCATGAAATTTTAAATAACACTACCGAGAGGCTTGTTGTAAACTATATATGGATTTATTAAGCTTGCAGACTAAATGCTCACTATTAGTAGAGGAGAATCCTTAAGATTGTTTCATGTAAACCTCTTCCTCTAGTTCACCATTGAGGAACGTTATTTTCACATCCATTTGATGTAACTCAAAATCAAAATGAGCTACTAATGCCATGATTACACAAAGAGAATCTTTCTTAGATACAGGAGAAAACGTCTCCGAGTAGTCGATTCCTTCCTTCTGAGTGAACCATTTGGCAACAAGTCTTGCTTTATGTCTCTCAATGTTGCCTCGTGAGTCTTTCTTTGTCTTAAACACCCATTTACATCCAATGGTTTTTTACACCATTTAGCAAATCAACGAGATTCCAGACTTGATTAGATGTCATAGAATCCATTTCATCCTTCATAACATTGTACCACAAGTCCAATTCCTTAGAAGTCATAGCCTGTGAAAACGTTTTAGGATCATTTTCAGCTCCAATATTGTAATATGACTCTTGTAGATACACTATATAATCACTAGGTATTGCTGACCTTCTAACCCTAGTAGATCTCGTCAATGTTGTATCATCATCCTCGCGAAGAACCTGTTGCTCATCCTGTTGTTCAATTGGTTGTTCAACAATTACTGGTTGCTCCTCATTTACAACTTGATCTATTGGATTAGTATTAACAGCTTATGGAACTTCAGTAACTAGTTGTCCAACACCTGTTTCAACTTGAGGGGTGTGAATGACAATCAATCTATCACTTGAACTAGGGGGATGAACTTCATAATGGCCCTTTTCAAAAACTATGTCTTGAAAATGATCACTCCCACTGATCAAGTCATTCTCAAGAAATTCTGCATTTCTTGATTCCACAATTCTAGTGCTATGAGATGGATAATAAAATATATACCCCTTAGACCTTTCAGCATATCCAATAAAATACCTATTAATGGTCCTTGAGTCTAGCTTCTTCTCTTATGGGTTGTAAATTCTCACTTCAAAAGGGCACCCCCAAACGTGTATATGCCTCAAACTCAGTTTCTAACCCTTAAATAACTCAAAAAGTATCTTTGAGACAACCTTGGTTTCGGTTTAATATATACACAACTGTCTTTAGAGCTTCAGTCCACAGGAATTGAGGAAGTTTTGTGTTATTCCTCATACTTCTTACTATGTCCATTAAGGTTTGGTTTTTTCTTTCTGCCACATTATTCTGGTCCGGAGAACCAGGCATGGTGTACTGGGTAACAATCTCATGTTCTTGAAGAAATTTCGTAAAAGGACCAGGCGCTTGTCCACTTTTAGTGTATCTACCATAGTACTCTCCACCTTTATCTGAACTCACGATTTTAATTAGTTTTTTACATTGAATTACAGCCTTAAACATTTTAAAAGAATTCAAAGCTTCGTCCTTAGAACGAAGTAAGTAGAGATACATATATCGTGAATAATTGTCTATGAAGGTGATAACGTATTTCAGACTATTTGCATCCATATCTGGACAACAAATATCTGTATGTATGATTTTTAGCAGGTTTGTACTCCTCTTGGCATCCCTTTTAGACTTGTTAATTTGTTTACCCTTAATTCAATCCATGCAAGTCTCAAAGTCAACAAATTCCAAAGTACTAAGTACCCTTCATTTACTAATCTCTTAATTTTCTCAATGGAGATGTGTCCTAATCTACGATGCCACAACTTAGAGGTTTCTTCATTCACAATACATTGTTTCAATTCAGTAGTGACATGCATCGAACTACAGGCATCATTATTTTGTAATTGAATGGAATAATGACCATCAGATCATGTACAATAACCAATAACTTTAGATCCATTACATAAACTGAAACCAGAATCTGAAAAATTAAAGGAAAAACCAAAAGGTACAAGTCTTGATACATAAATCAAATTTCTAGAGAAATTTGGAACATAAAAGGTCTTTTCCAAACACAAAATAAAGCCACTGCTCAAACCAAACTGCAAATGCTAATGGCTTCAACATGTGAACTCGTCTTGCTTCCTGAATAAATGTATAGTTCACTTCCCACCAGTTTCCTTAGGTTTTGCATACCCTACAAGGTATTTGAAACATGGATTGTAGAACTAGAATCAATCCATCATATGTTATGATTAACATTAACCATATTAGATTCATAACAAACAAATGAAATTTGAGTACCTTTCTTTTCGAGCCATTTCTTAAATTTAGCGCAGTCTTTCTTTATGAGTCCCTTTTTCTTACAGAAGAAACACTTTGATAGTTTCTTTATATCGAATTAGGGAGAAATTTTCCCTTTTTTCCTTATTTTTGACATCATCATGTCTCTTCTTTCCTAAAGTGGTTAAATTGACCCTTACACCCTCTTCCATCAACAATCTCTCCTCTTCTTGCACACACATGGTCAACAGTTTATTGATCGACCACTTGTCTTTATGTATGTTATAAGAGATTTTGAAAGGACCATATTGTTGGGGTAGAGTGCACACAATGTAATACACCAGGAAAGATTTTGATATTGTAACTCCAAGACTTTCAACTGAGCCACTATGTCCCTCATACGCATAATATGATCACGTATGCTATTTATTCTAATGAGTCTCAAGGATGACAACTGAATAATCAAGGTACTCGTAAGGGCCTTATCAGATGTAGCGAATTGCTCATCAATGGCCTTCAATAGATCCCTGACATTATTATGTTGTTCGACAGAACTACGAATACCAGCAAATATTTTGGTCTTTATGAACATTACGGAGAGGCGATTAGATCTCTCCCATTTTTCATAAAGAGCAACAGTGTTTGGAGTGCTGGTCTCAGTTATACTCAGTGGTTCGTCCTTTCTAATAGCATAGTCTATATCTATCTAAGCCCAAATGAAGCAGAATTCTCTCCTTCCAGACCTTATAGTTGTTACCTCTCGATTCGAGAATATCACACTTAATATCAAAAATATTCAATCTAAGTAACTGCAAATTCAGAAATAAAAAATATATGCTTGTTATATATAGTTCGAGACTAATATAATTCATGGTTTACCAATGTAAATCATACTTTTAAAAGATGAATCTAGTGACATAAGACTTGCTTGTGGGCTAAAGCTCTACTCAATTAGATTCATCTAAAACTTTATGACAAAACTATTGAATTATGTTCCTTCTCTTAATTCCTATGAGTAGATTAAGAAATATAATTTGATATTTCATCCTAATTAATCATACAAATACAACAAAATTTCATCCTAATTATTATATCACGTATAATTAATTACAATTAATAATTTAATGTTATTTTAAAACTAAATATATAATTGTAATTAATTTGAGATGTTGTGGCTACTCCCAATTAATTAAAATCATATTGATCACTCACATGTCCTTAAGCTTAAATAAAGCCTAAGCATTTGCATCAATTAATAAATAATGCAAATAAATCAAATAATGATGCACAAATTACTTAATCTAATTTTGCATGTATAATGATCATAAATTTATACACACAAATTTTAATTAATCACATGTAATTTGTGCAAATAATTAAACAATTATAATTAACATGCCAAATAACATACTAAAAATTAATATTTTCGTAAAATATTAATACCAAAATGATTTTATAATTAAAAATCCCAACAAAATGGATTAGGTCTTAGTTAACCCAATAATTATTATTATTAACATAATTAATATTATTAAATTTTTTTAAAAAATCAAAAGACGTCGTCTTCAACCTCCAGCTAGTTCGGGTATGACCCGGCTGCAACCTGCAACCCGACAAAGCTCCGATGCACCAGGCACACAGAAGACGCCAAAAGATGGATGAGGGTCGACAATGGGATGAAGACAACCAGTCTACGTGCATGAGACGTCACAAAATCAACCATGCGACGTTGCATGGAAGGTGACGTCCGAAGCCATCACATACGGTCATCATCATCCCTCCTCTCTTCACCGTCTAATCACCGCCAGGTGCTTCATGGAGTATCAAAACATGACTCTAACATCCATCATGGACAAAAAACGTTGAAATATTCAAGAATCTCGAACTCATATCTTACGACAGAGAATCAACAAGAACAGAGCATAACAGAGACATGTTTTTCAACAGTCCGTAAGCAAGGCAGAGACACTTCGACTCTGATACCAAATATAATAATATCACATGCATCTTATACAAATAACATTTACGTAAGACACATGCATATTATTCATTTATATAGCAATGGAAGCATAACTGAGATAACATACCTCCAGCCATTGCTCCACCGATGATCCAGCAACGTCTCTTAACTTTGAATCTTCTAACCTTTCCTTTTGCACGATACAATGGTGTACGACTTTGTACTATGTGAGGATAGGGGCTTAAAACTAGTTTTTAAACTGTTTCAACACCTCTGCCCATCACAGAGGAAGAAACTCGAAAGCATGAGCGATAATGTATGCTTTATGAAGGGTTAATGCATTAAATTGACTATAATCTCAACAATAGGGAGAGTAGGTAGACTTAAAAAAATCTTACATAAACCGTTAGAGACGCGATTCCGTTATGGGATAGGATCTTCTGGCATAGAGGAGGACTGGTTACGGGTAGAGAAGATCTCATCCATCCATTCTCTGGTTTCTCTTGCTCGAAAATGTTTTTTCTTTTTCTTCTTTTCGCAATTTTCAGACAGTGGAAGGTTGTCAGGAGCTGTGAGGTAGAAAGCCAATGTATCAAGTATGTGTCACAAGTTTTGAATTCAAAATACTTGAATATAAATATTTGATTTTTCATAATTTCATAAATAATGAAAAGTTCAAAATTTTTAGTTGTTTAATATTTCAAATAATGTAAATTTTAATATTAAAAAGATAAAATAAGGACTCTTAAATGAATAATTATTTTAAATAGTTTAACAAGATAATATAAAGATTATTTAATGAATAATAATTAGAAGTAATCAATATTTTAAAAATCAAATAGCAAATTAAACTAATAAGTAAGGATGGCCCTAGCTTCAGCCTGATCAGGCTAGGGTTGGCCTAACTTTTTTATTTTAAAAAATTTTAAAAGAAATTTATTTTATTAAAAATTTAAAATGATCAATTCAATTAATTAAAATTAAAATTTTAATTGATTAATAAAGTTAAATTTTTATAATAAATAAATATATAAAATGTACACATGTTGGTGAAATATATAAGATGAAATCAAATTCATTAATAAAGGAGAATGTGATTATAGGAAATGAAAGAAAAATATTATAATTAAAGTGATCAATTTAATTAACTGAAGTTTTGAATTTCAATTGATTAACAAAATTTGAGATTTTATAATTAATGACTGGATAAAACATAAATATATTGATTAAATAAATAAGATAAAATCAAATTCATCAATGAAGGAAAATATAATTATAAAAAAGTTATAATTAAAGTGATCAATTTAATTAATTAAAGTTACAAATTTTAATTAATTGAATTAAGTGATCAATTCAATTAATTAAGTTGTAACGATCTATTCTTAAATTAGATTGAACAAGTCTTAGTCCACGAATTCTTATCTAATTATGCAATAAATGACGAAGTGGTCAACATTTTTTACGTGTAAACCTTTATGTAAAGTATCACCAAAATTATTCTTTGTACGAAGTTGTTGATATTGTCAAATTAGTATTTGATGCCAAACAAATAGAAAGATACTAAAAGTACTAATGCTAAAGATATGGAAAGATGCTTTATCCAAAAAAAAAAAGGGAATCCCATAATCCTGTACCAATTCTATTCTATACGATCTCATCCACATATTTCTCTTGTGGATGAAATCATAAAGAATAGAGTTGGCACAGAGTTATGGGTACAGAAAATCTTATTCCAAAAAAAGTACTAAAAATTCATAAACTATCGGCTTCAAATTACCTGTGCCGTTAACTCTGTACCCCTGTTCTAACAACATTTACCTCATCTAATTTTGGAAATAAGAGACCTCAGGTTAATGTCACAGTTGATTTGAAGCCAAGACCACTAGAACTAGATCATCTGTTCTTGTTAATCTGCTCCAACTTTATGCCAATTAATCCATATAAATATATGGATAAAATTAACCAAAATATGATTAGAACCCCCTTTTTTTTTTGGTTAAGAATCGGGACTAACGCCCAAAATAAGAACTACAGTACTGCGACACGGGGTAAAGTAACCCCAACAACATCAGCAAATAAAAGTGAGTTGAGACCCTCAACAACATCACAAAACCAGTGTACACCCATAGGTAGTCGGTAGCTATAATTCGCTAACCAATCCGCACATCGATTGCCCTCCCGAAAAATATGGCTAACGCGTACGACCCAATGCCTAGACAACAACTCCCTGATGACCTGAACCAGGGGAAGCACCACCATATGTTGATCACTAGTGAGAGTGGCCATCACTAGGGCAGAATCAATAGTCAATTCGACCTGAAAATACCCATGAAGCCACGCAAGAGTCAAGCCATGATACACTGCCCATAACTCTGCCTGCCATGACGAGCATAAACCCAGATTTGCTCCAAAACCAACTATCCAGTGACCTCCAGCATCTCGGAGCAGTCCACCCGCAGTGGCCTGTCCAGAATGGCCCTTCGAGGAGCCATTAGTACTCAGATTTACCCATCCTTCGCGCGGTTTCCGCCAACAAACATCGAAGACTCGACGTCTTGGTGCGCTCTGCGGCAAGATGTCACGGTGTAACTGTTGTGCCAAAATTGCGTTTTGGAGAAAGGATTGAATTTCACCAATATGGTGGCATGGGGGCGGCGTGGAAGGGTAGAAACAACGTTCAGTGCGCCATATCCAAAGTTTCCAAAGAACGATACCAAAAACCAAAGGCCAAGGACGTTCAGTACTGATTTCAGGCGCCGACACTAGGTTCCGCTCTAGCCAGGTCATAAAATCATGATAATAAAAATCGCACCGATGCCTACCATCCACTAGTTGATTCCAAACTTGTCTTGCTCGCCAACAGTCCCTAAAGACATGAGAAAAGGACTCCTCATGATTTGGGCAATCCTGGCAAGCGGGTGAGTCAGTCAATTAGAGCTGAAATTGTCGGCCATTAGTCATAAGTCTGCGATGTGCCACTAGCCACATATGCATTTGAATTCGTTTCGGACCAGACCAGGACCAGATGGCGCGCCATATGCTAGTCCTTGTCGACCACAAATGTTGACGGAGGAGGCGATAAGCAGAACGTGTAGAGAACTGCCCAGTGGACGCTGGTGCCCAGTACAAATGATCGGCATCCTGCAGTAGCCGAGGTGGGAAGATAGCAACAATCTTAAGTATCAACAGCTGAGGAAGAAAACCCCGAAACTCCTCCCAAGCTCAATCCCCTCGGGAGTCAACATAATCGCAAACGTGCCTGGTTAAATGTTCCTCGGGAACTGAGCAAACTGCATGAGAGAATAAATGTCCAGTAACCCCCGGCACCCAACTATCAAACCAAAAACGAACCCTTTGACCATTACCCACCGACCATGTAGCGCCCGCCATGACCCTCGAGAACGCAGCACAAATGCTGCGCCAAAGTGGGGACGCGTCAGATCTAGCAGACAGCCCTCGAAGAAGAGTCCGATCCAGGTGATATTTGGCACAAAGTACTTGATTGCAAAGCTTTTGAGGCTCCGTTAGGATAGACCAGCCGAGTTTCATATGAAACGCCACATTCACGTCTCCCAAATTCTTTAGTCCAAGCCCCCCCGAACATTTCAGGCTACACACTTGGCTCCAGGATATGAGATGCATACGACGTCGCTCCTGCATATCACCCCAAATAAACCTGTTACAGCAGTTGTCCAACTGATTAAGTAAATGATGCGGACCAGTTAGCTTTGGATTACATGGAAGATCTTGACCACGGCAAGGTTTGCGGCAGGATGCGAAAGAAGATTTAAATTCTATGATGCCGTGTGTGAAATAAGGAATCCTAGGTGGTCTAATTTTTTTGTTATTTCCAGTTATTAGTTTGACAATAGGAGTTTGGATTCTAAATCCTTGCTTAGTTAGGAATTCTAGTTAGCAATAGGAGTTTATTAAGGATTCTAAAACCTTGCTTAGTTTATTAGGACTTTATTTTCCTAATCTTGTTAGGATTTGGAT
>JANVCQ010000231.1:42964784-42977281 GCA_025531925.1 Erythroxylum plowmanianum
TTATGTTAGGAGAACATCATCGATTTTCAATACAAATTTTATTCTAGAATTTGGCTTTGCCATTCTTTCAAAGATCGTTTGTCGTTCTTGTTTCTCTTTTCGTCCAATCAAACGATATTGATTAAGCTCCTGAACGGAGTCTAAACGTTCTTGTTCCGTTCGTAACTTTCGTTCTGCGTCAGTAAATCTGTAGGAAGTTTAGCAGTTTGCATCGTGTACAATGGAAGAGCCCCTAAGACCGATTGGCATAAAATCACGCGACCGACCATGGATAAACCATCAACGCGCCATCCTGATAGTCGAGATTGCACTTTTTGAAGAATATGAGAGTAAGTCGATTTGGTCACCCTTTGATGTAGCAATGGAACCCCTAGGTACGTTCCTAGGTTCGAAGTCTGAGCGAAGTTAGAGAGCCGAGCTATATTACCACAAACAGCTAGGGGGACATTGGGAGAAAAATAGACTGTTGTCTTATGGGGATTGATTAGTTGCCCCGAAGCTTCACAAAAGTGAGACAAAGATTCAAGAATGACACGCATTTGCAACTCGGAAGCTTCATAAAATAAAATCATGTCATCAACAAAACAAAGGTGGGAGATCAGTGGACCGTTTTGCCAATCCTAAACGGTCTCCAATGCCCAGCGCCCACCCGGGCCTCGATGAGGTGAGACAATCTTTCCAGACATAAAACAAATAAATAGGGTGACAGGGGATCACCCTGTCAGAGTCCCCTACGAGGAGTAAACACTGGAGACGGCCTACCATTCCAGAGGACCTTCATTCGAATTGTGGAAACACATCTCATAATTAACTGCACCATCGGAGCAGGGACACCCGCAGCACATAAGGTGTCATGAATAAATTGCCAACTCAGGCGATCATATGCCTTCTCCAAATTGACCTTAATTGCCATATAGCCCTTCTTACCTCGTAAACGTCGAAAGGAGTGAATAATCTCTTGAGTCACCACAATGTTGTCAAAGATTTGTCGTCCAGGTACAAAACTACTTTGATAAGGCCCAACGAGGGTGGGAAGAATGGCCTTGAGGCGTTGGACAATGAGCCCCATTTTGACAGAGTTGCTCAATATTTGTTTATTTCACCAAGAATCAACTACAAATTTCATTTTGAAATTACATGGGTAAGATTTAATTTGTTAATGACTTAAGTACAAAAGAAAGCTTGATTATTAGGATCATTAAAAGTTCAATACGAGGGAAGCTGAAAACTTACTAAAGAACTCTGTTGGTTATTAAACCACCTAAAACTAAAAATTAGTATTTTCCCATAGTAACACATTTAGAGCCATATTCTAAAAATTATAATCAAACAAAGAGACTAATCGACATATTCTATGCATAGGGTTTCCTGCTTTGCGAGAGTTAAAGAAGGGTCATCAATATATGCGGTCTTTTTTTTGTAATTTTTACAAAAAAAGTTGTTTTCGTGATTCGAACTTGTAACTTCTTAATCACAAAGGAGCAACTTTTACCGATTGCTCCAAGGTTTAAACAAAGAGACTAGGATTGCCTATTTAATTTTTGATTTAAATCACTAATTATCTTTTAGATAAATATAAATTATAATTCACAAATAAATATTAGTGAAAAGAGAATAAATGAAAGATTGAATATAAAACATTTACTTAGCAAATTCTTATCTTCTATTATATTCTCCAATAATATTGTGAATAAAAAATATTTAATAATAATTATAAGTTGATAAAAAGTTTGAAATATTTACAAAATATAAGTTTAATTTGATATTTTTATTTTTTTATAAGTCAAACTCAATTCTTAAATTTTTGGGACCTAATTTTTAAACTGAAATCAATGCAAAAGTGTGAATAAAAGAATGTGGTATTGCTTTTGAAAATTAAATATAAATTGAAGAATAAATAATGAATAATGAATAAGAAAAGAAAAATTAAGATACAAAAAATTAAGACAAACATACTTTTAGAATAAAGTTGTTTTACTTAATTAATAAAGTGATTAATGTTTTCTTCCAAACAAAATTATAATATTAAATTTTGTAGATTTATCTCTTGTCGAACATTACTTTTTTTTCGCCCTCTTATACTTTATTATTAACTAGTTGAGGTTAAAACTTCAAAGACAACTTATTCAAAACTGTCTAACCTTTTCTTAATTCAGTGCTCAAGTTTTTAAAATTTTCAATTGAGTGACCAACTTTTTAAAACCTTAACAATTCTTTTCAAAATGTTATTTTTATGATGTGATGTATACTAAATATCACGTAAACGTTCGATCTATTAACCACATCAACAAAAACTAAGATTTTGAACTAAATTGTTAATGTTCACTCAATTGAAAATTTTAAAAACTTAGATACTGAATTGAAAAAAATCTCAAAAGATTGAACGATTAGTTATCCCTTTAAAACAATCTAGTCTTAAATTATTTGAGACCGTGAAACACACTTTTGTGTTCTTAATTTTGTAGTATTATTTTTATTTTGCCCCCATCAATAAGATATAATTCTATTATAAGTAGTTTGCCTCACTAAACAAAAGTTCTAGCTCCAACAAGAAAGAACAATGCTTTGTACATGACATTATCCATGTAATTTGAAGCTGGTGAATTACGACTTCATTGTGTCAAGACCAAGGTTACATATACACCATTATACTCTTCAGAAAAGAAAGTTTTGTCCATGATGAGATTTGTGGGTCTGTGAAACTGTTGTCTGTGTGTGTAAGGGAGCGGGCAGTAGTTACAAGCTTAGAACTCTTTGAAAATGGAGGAAAGCAAATATGCTTACAAAGAGAAAAGTTAGTGCACTAACTACTCCTTTTAGTTGCAAACTAATAATACATCTACAGAGCTATATGTAGAATATGATTCTGAAATAGTAACATAGAGGCTTGGCTAAATCAGTAGCATAGGAACCAGTGAAGGCTGTTAGCATGAGAAATGTTGACTGTCTTTTTGATTCTGTAATCCTTAAGATGGCTTCAAACTTAGAGGTCCTCAAAGTGCCAGAACTCTTACCATGGAGCATTAACCATTTCGTGAAGCTTTAGTTCAAGGCTCTCAGCATCTTCCTTTAGAATCTCTATTTCAGCATCGAGCCTTTCCTGAGTTTCCTTTAATGATAGGAGCTTCAGTTCAAGATTTTCCATCTCCTCGTGTACACCAGCTTGTTCTAGTCTAATTTCTCTGCATTCAGTTTCTATGGCCTCTTCTGATTCCATAGCAAGGCTCATTAACCGATTCAACCGAGCACGTAGGAACCCCACATTCATGCCCAACAGTTCAAAGCCCTTCAAAGTCTTATCCCAAACAGCATAGTCAGCATGAGATGTGGAAAGCTTTGAAGTTCTAATAGCATCTGAAACGTTCACAGTTTCAACAATTATTTCAGCAACCAATTTCTGATTCATACTACTGAGAATATTTTCGTGCAGGAATGAGGCTTGTGAACAACATAGCTCATAGTACTTGGCCCTGTGATGATCAGAGAGCTCAGAGTCAATAGCCATACCATTAACAATAATACTGAAATTTTCAATGCCTTTAATGTCTTTAAAACTATCATCAGGTCCTGAAGATCTTATAAGTTCCAGAATTTTGCATCCATTATCCTTGCTGTCATTCTCAGATTGATTGGCTACATGCCTCTCATTCGTTTCTGATACTACTAGGCTCATTTCATGTTTCTCTTGAAAAAGGCGTAACGGAAGAACCTCCAAAGGCTCGGCCTGCTTATGGCTTTCGATGTCCTCCTTAGCCTCGTCTTCTTTTGTTAGGACAAGCAACAAAGAGAGTTTATTGAGTGAAATTTGACGAACCATTTACAACTTCTGAAGCAGTCAAACAAAGAACATACCAGACTCTATAATTTTTTCTTGATCGTCCAAATTTGCAATGCCGAATTCTTCTTCTCCTTTGGCTGAACCATTCCCTCTCACCACATACACCTACAAGAATGGTGTTCAAAGTAGCTATTACAGTATATGGATATACCAAACATAATAAAGACCTGCTTGATGTATGAGTTTAAGAAATATGAAGTAGAGTTCCTGTCTGCTTTGATTCTATGATAAGTCTTTATGGTGCGATGCTTCACTGTGCATGATCTCCTTCCAGTAAGCATTTTGTTTGTTCAAGATCATGCATATATGTAGGCATCTGTGTACTCAAGGAGTTGAAGTGTGATTGACTCTAACCACACTATTCATAAAATATGGTAATCTTAAAATTTTGAATGTGTAGTTTTGGAAGTTTAGGCAAAGTAGATGGGGAATGACTTCTATAGGAATGATGGATCACTATTCGGTTGACTTTCAGCCGAGACTTAGGAAATCAGAAATCAAAGTAATATCATGCTTCAACTTGCTTTCAGGTTATAGTTCCACAAAAATTTGTTGAATTGTGTCTTTCCAGTAATTGCTTCCAGAAATTACAGGCATGAAGTCACCATGGGGAAGAGCTTTACTAACCTCTTCTTTCCACAATTTAATGTTGAGAATGTTTAGAAATGTGAAAGAAGTTATTAATAAACAGTGACAGGGAACACTTTAAGAATGACAAGAGCTCGATAATGTCTTCCAGATATTCCAATTAATAGATC
This sequence comes from Erythroxylum plowmanianum, assembly GCA_025531925.1. Lineage (NCBI taxonomy): Eukaryota > Viridiplantae > Streptophyta > Magnoliopsida > Malpighiales > Erythroxylaceae > Erythroxylum > Erythroxylum plowmanianum. Next base: position 42,969,381 of record JANVCQ010000231.1, read on the forward strand.
GTATGCAATGATGAAAATGTACACATAAACTTAAACACACATAAACTTAAACGGGAAATGTACCTTAAACCTTAAAGGTTGGAGCAAGTGGAAAATAAGCACATCCCCCTCAACCAGTTTGTTCGCGCCACAGAATGCTTTCCATCCACCACTAAGTGCTGTCCTTTCTGCTATATAGTTTGTTATAAATTCTTCCCCATTTTCATTTTCCAAGAACACAGTCGTATCATTCCTTGGCAAATGCATCTTGCAGAACCGCATTGGAAGATGCTGTTTAGGAAATAACACAGAACTAAATGAGAAACATCTATGTATCCATACCAAGATATTATATGTTTATCAAATTATAGTAACTTTCAGAATACCATCCAAAATCCGACAGTCACATTGGACCTGACCAAAGCTTTTGCAAAGCTAGGAAATTCTGCCTCTAAAGTTGACTGAATTGCTTCTGCCTGCTCCATTGCAGGGGACTTGTTCTCAGCAATATCATAGGCTTCCCTGACGGCAGTTCTCTTTCTTTTATAGCTTATAAAAGTATATGGACTAGGGAAATCAGCATAAGAACATAAACCATTCTGAGATCTTAATATTTCAGATCAAGCAGACAAAAACAAGACAAGAAAAGAAAAACTTAAAATAGGATACTTCACCTTTTTGACTCCTCTGATTTCTCATATAAAACCTGCATACATTGAAAGACCTGTAGTTAATTTCCCGTATGAGAAGGTCACTTAGGACAGAAGTTCTCGCACTTGTGCTTCAATTCAGAAATATTTTCAGTTTACTAAGGTACCACTCTCTGATGGTTGCTGAACTATCCATGTAAGGGAGCAAACAACATCATTCAATGACCAAACCAAGCATATACTTAAATTCCTCAATCAAGCTCATCATAGCCTCAAGATGCTTATTTCAGAACATTCATATCTCCTATGCTGAATTCAGTAAACTTCAACAAACTTTCAAGCTTAGTGGGCTGAAGTCTTTAGTTAACCTGGAAAAGTATTATCTGGAGCAGCGTGCATCACTCCAAAAGCTCAAACAGAACTTAATGAGAAATTGTATCAAAAAAAGAATCAAACTAGAGTAACTGGAGTATGGTTTCTATCGCCATCTTACCAATAACATTTTCAATACATGGAAAACTGCAAACTCCATAGTTCAAATTATAACTTGGGCGGATAGAGCCATCTCAGAAAGCATTACCTAGAGTAGGCCTCTAGAAATGTCTGATGCTGCAGGTGTGAGTTAAACGTTCTTAGTCCTTAGTTTAGTACCAACGATAGCGGCAAAAGATGAATTTGGATTGTAGGTTTTTCCAGTTCTGTAACAATGTACCCGTAACATAATATCTTCCGAGTAAATCGAATAACAGTAGTTCGATGATATCCAAGACCTGACACTTCTACTATTTTCCACCAAATTTTATGACAGGGTTCACCGAAGCTCACCTTTCACAAGGCAAAATAACTTAAACCAGGCAGAATAAAACAGGTACAGGAAAGGAATTAAAGAACTCTTTAAAGCAATGCTTCTCTGAGGTAACAGGAATACAAAGTTAGCTAAGAAACAAACCTCAATACAGGGGCTTTACTGAGCTATATCCTCAAATTAGCGAAAATGACAGCAATTTCAAGAACACGAGACGCAACAAAGCCAACCAGGAAAAGGGGTCTTACGATTTGAGTCCTTCGGTCAGGCTCCGGAGGCTCTTCATGGATCTGGGTCATCGTTGTCCTGGGTCCATGTGACTTCCTTTGCTTTTTCTGGCAATGAACAAACCAGATTTGCAGAGATCAGCATGCAGAATCAGGCATGCAACATAAAGGAAAAGAGGAGGCATAAAGTTAAGGGACAGACTCTGGGATAGGAATGAGTGATTGTTTGCCTGGATTGAGAAAGCTGAGAGGGTGGTGTGAGCTGTTCTTGTTCTTCTTCTTTGCGATCCATGTAAAGCCTAATCTTTTTGTTCCTCGAATTTCAGCTATAGTTTCTATTACAACTTCTACCTTCAGATTCCTATCCTCGATAAAATGTTTGCTGACATAAAACTAATGGAAAGCATGAAACGGCCTGTTGCTTTTTAAGGGCAGGGCAGTGTCTTTGTGGTAAGACAAAGATTTCAGGTCAGGAACATTTGGTGTAGTGTATGTAAAGGCATAGCGTCTTCAACTGTTCTGTTACAATTTATTACTGTTCTCTACCCACTTTCCTTCCTGATCTCATTCTTGCAAACGTCGAAAAAAAAAAAGGAATTCTTCCAAAAAAGTGTATCTTTCAAGTTCTTGCTTGGAACAGCAGATTACTAATTACGCAGGATCAACCCTTTTGTCCCCTGTTAACTAGCCTAATAACCCATGTATTTCAATGTCACATCCTTTAGTGTTTTGTACCTGAAGAAGGTGTGCCATTAAACACTACCAAGATCCATGTCCCATCAGTGAACATGATACGAAACAGGATTTTCTAACAAGAGTCCTGTATGGTTAAAGAAATGTTTTCTATGTAGTCTTGAATAGACATTGGAATCGAAATGTAAACTTCGGACACGCTCAAAGTTCACATTTTTTATGACACCCATGTCTGAAAAGGGTTTAAGCTATCCTAAAACGTGGAACAAAGATGGGGGGTTTCGCGGGCTTGATCCAAAAGTATAGTATTGCAATTATCCCTTCATGTCCTGCGAAGTTTTAGGTCAGAAATTGGAATCCTCAAAAGGTATAATACACTATTGTTGTGTATTCACCTTTGTTCATCTTCATGAAAAGGACACATTAAGATGGAAATAGAGCAGTTATTGGAAGGCTGAATGTAGCTTTAATGGTCTAGGATTGGAGGATTATACTTGATTGACTTTAAGACATGAAGACTTTATAGATCAAACGATTTAATTTTCTTTTGGTCTTCCCATTCATTTGACTCAATATCTTTTGTTCTCACAATTCATTTGACTTGATACATAAAAGCTATGACGTACATAAAATTAGATGAATAACATTTATTGTAATTGCAAGAAAAGTCACAAGTAATCAGAATTTACAAAAATTTTGTAATTTAGCAAAGTTGGTTTTCTTTAAAGTTGATCCATTGTCCCTTCTAACTATAGAATAGAGAGAATTGAAGTTATCATTGATCAATCATCATTTCACCACCAAACCATGACTCTGAAACTTTATAAAGCTCTAGCAGGACCATAACTTTGAGCACTTGGATTCAGCCATAGGTCGTAAGAGTTCTTCAGCATTCCCCATGCTTAATCAGAACACTGTAATAATATGAAACTAAAATGATTGTCCCTATCGGATGTTTCTCCTACATCATGAGAGGGTGGTGTTGTTGCTTCTTCTGCATTATACGAGGGTGTTATTACTGTTTCTATGCAAGCGTAAATAGCTGACACTGGATTCCATTAGTGCCAGAAACTTCCAGGACTACATTAAGTTGTAAGTTCTTCTTCTCCTCTGCCATCGATTCTGTCAACTCTTGGTTTCTTTTTGTTGGCTTAACAACCTCTGCAAACTGTAACACTTGTCCCTGGTCAGGAACAATCGTGGCAATGTTTTACGAGGTGGAAAGACTATTGCAGTCGCAGAGATGACATTATTCAGGATCATTTGTATTATAATTATAAAGATTTTAAGTTGGTTTTCTACAATTGAACAGAATTAAAATTCTCATTTAATGAATATAAACTTATTATAATTTCAATCCACGAAAAATGGATTGTATGAGACCTTCCCAAGTTACTATCAGAGGAGTTTTCAGTTGTCTGGCAATCATATATCCGTAGGGCATGTATTTACAAAAAGAAAATGGCGACTCCAGAGTTTTAACATATACTGAGCTATGTACACTAAATATTAAGCTTCGTTTTCTGCTGAAAACGAGAGGAAGAAGAACATTGATACACTATAACCTCGTACCTTGTCATCTTTTATAACATAGCACATCCCGCATATGATCGGTGGTGAATTTCCCATCGTCGCGTCTCATACATAAAGAGATCCGTCTCCTCCATACATACTAAGATATATACGTTTAGAGCAGTCAGCTCCTTCCCCTTAATATGCATCTCTGTCTGACCAACCAGTTCATTACAGTTAGAAGTAGCTTCAACAAACATCAGTTTTCAGTATAAACAACTTGTTCTGCCTGTACACCTCATCTTCCTGCCAATGGATTAGCCCAAGAGATATAGGGCAAGAGAATACGAACATTGTTGCCTTATGAAATTCCCAAAAGACGTCTCTTTGTTTCTTAGTCTCGAACTTTGTTTCTATGTACGGCGCCCTTGGGCATCAAATCTGCTTGAATTTTTATAGACTTGAGATGGATGCAAATGAAGCCAGTAGCAGAAAGATAGTAAATATAACATCATAATCTTGAACGACGAATGCATTTGATGCCCTGAAATGGTAAGCGCCTACGGGCAGAAGCAACTGGTTGTCCATTCAAAGAACCACCAAATATGATATCCCAACCTTCAACATTCTTGGGGACACAAACATCAAAAAGCATCTGGCCAAGAACACTACTATGTGCGCTGATGCTTGGAGGTTTTGGTACATTTACAGATCTTTCTTTCCTTTCATCTTGTGAACGCTCTGACTCTCTAGCATGATATTCTGCTGAACTTGGCACAAAAAAATGGTCACCTGGGCCAATTGCAACTCTTCTTAAGCTTTGGTTTGAGGTAACTGCTGCTTGCTGTAGGTCACAAACTAGTTCGGATATATTATGATGTCTGTCTCCAAGACGTTGGAGTCTGTGAGAATAAACTGAAGCTGCCTTTTCAAGCAAATTGTTCACAGCAGCCCTATACTGGATTGGATAGTGTTTGTAATGACCTAAATGCCATGGAGTAGACTAACCTAAGTTTTAACATTCAAAGACAATAAGCAAATTAAACACCGATAAGGCGTTGTTCCGTGCCCACATATAACATGTCAAAGACCATTTCACACTATACATGGTGCTGGGATAGAAGAAATAATGAGCAAATACAAACCTATGTGTGAAGAGCCCTTCCACTTGACGAGCCGAACGTCTGCACCAAGGGCCCGTAGACCTTGACCAAATTCACAAATGATTTCATAAGGTGCATGGTTGTCGTCCTCTGAGCACAGAACTAGATATGGAGCACCCAATTCCTAAAGATTAAAGAAGAATGTGATGAGATTACACCTAATGAAATGGAAACTTTCAGAAATCTTCAGGAAATATGCAAACATACAACTGAGGAATATAGTGTCTGCCAGTACTCAGCTCGTTGGTACTCAAACCTTCTCAGGTACAGACTATCTAGACCAGTAGCGATAACTTTTGCAACCCAAGACACAAAATTAGAGGGACCGTGCATTTTCTGAATTGCAGGGTGCAGAAAAATTCGGGCACCAAAATCATTCATAAAATCCACTGGGCAAGAATCATATACATGCCCAGATAAACAGTTCCGCACTAGTTGACATTCATCCTTCACAAATTAAAATAAGTTAAAAGAAAGATTTAGGAATGAAGACTTGCAAGTGAGTAAGAACAGAAAAAGATAAAAAGAAATATACCATGTGGGGATGAGTTTCACATGTTCCTTGTAGTATCTGCATCATGTACATTAAATTAGAATGAATTCAACCTCAAATCCAAATCACAGATAACAGCACTCTGAACAAACACTGATTACGTTAATTCAAAAATATTACCTCAAGCACCTTATACATGCAAGCTTTAGAACCCCCAGAAAAAGCTACAAACACAACTGGACACGGTCTAACCCTTAGCTCCTGCACCAGAGAGCTAATTATAACACATTTCCTAACCAAATCAATCCAATGAATAGTCAAGTTAAAAGGAGTTCCTTCTTTCAAAAAAAATTCTCAGTTGTTACTTCTTCTTATTTTGATATTGAACTGATAGAAATTCAACTAAGATTGGAAGTTTATGGATACTGAGAGACATGAAGCAGAAAACTAATCATAACACATTTTTTCACCAAATCAATTCAACCAATCGTAAACCTAAAAGTTACTTTCTCTCTTCTATATTTCGGAGTCCTTACTCTACGGAAACACAGCTAATATCAAACTGCACTCTATGACTGACCTCAATCAGCTCGTGGAGGATAACAAATGCTAGTGAAAATGCCCTGTCAGGATAAAATCTGCAGGAAAACTCATCAGAAGACAAAATTTTCAGTCAAATCATTTACAAACATATATGAATATTTACATTGAAGCAAGCACAAAGATATAGAAAAGAGAGGGACTTACGCGGTGAGGAAATCGGCATGAGAAACAAGTGAATTCCAACCAAAAGAAGAATACAAGTTGGTGAAGCTCTTCAACTGCTTCTCCTGAATCGAAACCCAACCAAACAACACTACAATTCCTCTTTGGTTCAGCTCAAACACCTTTTCCTTTCCTTCCCAGTACACAGCACTAGCACCCCCACCAAACATTGCTTTGCTCGTCAACGAACTGAACTCCTCTTCTTCAACGATTCAGCTCAGCTCTCCCTCCTCAATCAGAATTTTCCATGGACAAATCAATATCGCAAGTGGATTCAGACTTTTGTCTCCTCTTCTCCTGTTTCTCATTATATTTCTGGCGATCCGTTAATGGACACGTCAGATCGGACGCATCCTGTACAGTTTAGTGATTGGCCTCTTATCTTGCGCCTGATTGTGTTAGCCAAAATAATAGGCCTCACGTGCTTGACGTAACTGACTCACGGGTCCCACACAATGCTCATCTTCCACGTCAGCCACTGCTTACATTTTTTAATTATTATAATCATTATCCAACTTTGTAAAAATACTTATGGGCGTTGGGTATAGTTGTCCAAATCACATTAACATATTTTATTACACCCAAGGTCTTAAAAAATTCAATAGACCCAATTTTTTATTTTTATATTTTTTAATTAAGTATTTAATAAATTTTTATCAAATCAATGTAAAAGATTACTTTTGAAAATATAATTAATAAATTTTAAGCTTATTATAACAAATACATTAATTATTATGATAACTTGTTTGACGTTTAAAAATTTTGTCAAAATAAAAAAGATATCATATAATTTTTTCAAATGTCAATCTTTATGTTAATGACATTAATAAAATGCTAATGGAAATAACTGTTTTAATCTAATTGTCCAATTGTTCAATTATAATTTTAAAAGTTAAATATTGAAATGATAAAATTAAAAAAAGGTGTGATTTATTTTTATATATGCAAATTATATCAAATACTCAAATCTTTATTTTGTTACAATATATCCCATGGTAAGTAAATGAATTTAATGCATCTAATTAACTAGAGTGGTCTTTTTAGACATTAACTCTTCAAACTCTTTTTCCACTATATATAAACATAATGTGACCTTGTATTAGTTCCACTTATTCTTAAATAGAATAAGGGTTGTAACACTAACAAGGTGTTTGATTCACCTACTAAAATAGATAAGGAATAGAATAGTTATTCTTAGGAATATAATAGATGAGAGATGAGATGAAATGAAATGGGTATTATTTGATTTGGTTTATTCTTCAGAATTTCTAATGATGACAGATGTCAATGTTTTGTTTAAAAATATAAATTTTAAATGACAAATGAATAACTAAAAAAAGACCAAAACTTTCATTATAGTCTCCACTAACTACATTATTATTGTTATTATTATTATTATTATTATTATGAAAATTTTGGTCTTTTTTTCGTTATTCATTTGTCATTCCAATTTTATATTTTCAAGCCAAACATTGACATACATCATCATCAGAAATTATGAGGAATAAACCATACTACTACTACGATTATTATTACTATAATAATAATAATAATAATAATAAGAAGAAGAAGAAGAAGAAGAAGAAGAAGAAGAAGAAGAAGAAGAAGAAGAAG
>JANVCQ010000231.1:42979673-42995839 GCA_025531925.1 Erythroxylum plowmanianum
ATAATAATAATAATAATAATAAGAAGAAGAAGAAGAAGAAGAAGAAGAAGAAGAAGAAGAAGAAGAAGAGGAGGAGGAGGAGGAGGAGGAGGAGGGATAAAGGTTGTCTTTATTTCGTAAAATAGGTAAAGACAAAGAGTAGGTATTTTTAGCTATTCCTAAAATGTAGGAATAACTAAACCCGAAATTAGTTATTTTGTATATTATTTTCTAACCAAACAAAGAAATAACTATTGATCACGAATACATCAATAATATAATAACTATTTTGGTCAACCAAACAGGCCATAGTTGAATTAGAAATTACTTCTCTATAACTAAGTTAACCGTAAAATTGCGTACTTTTGGATCACTTTAAATCTTCCATTGAGCATAACTTTTGCTAAATATTGTTAAATACTAATTAAAAGGACATAATCAAAAAGGTAATAATGATTAAAATATTTAACCAATTTGGTTGATTCAACCATAATTTTAAACCACTTAATTTTTTAGCTCAATTTGAAACTTTTTTTTAGTTTCAATTTTTATGGTAGGTTCAAATCAAACAACGTTATTTTTTATTAAAAAACTCGAATGTTTTATATAAAATGACATTATTTAAAAAATAAATATTTAATCAGGTGGACCAACCTATTGTCAACCTTATACTTTATTTCTTCATCTATAAAAAAAAAACAAACTTAATGGTACAACTTAAGCATTTAAGCATCTCAAGTTCATCTTGTCCTATAAGATAAATAAATTCGGACGGAACTCGAATTGTCCAGTATAAAGTTCAAAAATTTTATACATATCAACGATATTTTTTAATAAAGAATTTTTGAATATTTTATATAAAACAATGTTGTTTTTAATTACAAAGAAGATATTTTATTTTTAAAATTAAGAAAATTAATGTCTAATTAGACTCCGACCTGTTGTCATTCTTACACTTTATTTTGTCAGTTGTAAGAAAAACGAATTTAACGATATCACTTAAACGTTTAAACGTCTCAAAGTTTGTCTTCTCCCTTAAGATAAACACTGAATATTATATTGGCACTCTTGAGCTTGAGAGCCCAAAAGGGTATAGAAGACTCGAACACCAGACAAGGACTGCAGGCCTTTTAGTGGCCACCTCAATGGTCCAAGAATATCACATAAGTATAAATCTAGCTAAAGTTCAACCCAAATGTGGGCTTATAATACTCTTTAAGAAATTAAAATAGGCAATTAACAGTAAGTTAGGAGTGTTTTGATACACCAGAAAGGGGACATCAATCTTTTGTACCATTTAACTTATTCTAATCTTATTTTAGCCTTAAAATGATGTTGTTTTAAGTTTATTTACATGTAAAATATCATTATTTTATGATAAAAATAAAATTAAAATAAGTTAAATAATACAGGAGATCTGAACCAATATCCAGAAGCAAGGAAGAAAGCACATAAGGAAGCAGTACTAACTATAAATGAAATCCATTTTGAGTCCTTGGTCTTTAACCCTCTCAAATCCTCTGGTATATACCAGAGGATCACATTCTGTCTTTAACGTTGATGAATATAACATGACATGAGAATGAATAATAATGAAAGGTTTAACCTAGGAATCAGCAATAACCTCAGAGAGCAAAGCAAGGCACAGCATAGTCATTCCTAGTAAGCGTCATAATCAGTCTCGTGAATAGAGAAAGTAAAATTAAAAAAAAAGAAGAAGTGAAAGAGTAGGAACAATCAAAATCGAAATGAAGATCATGTCCATTCCAAAGCAACATTCTGTACCCCACCACCATCCCCCATAAACACTCACTCTTCTGGTGGCTCTAATTTAATGGGCATCAGATCCAAAGCAATCCCGTCACCGAGTTATAGCCTTATAGGTCCACGAGCAAGAGAGAGAAAGAGAGAGGAGCTGTGGTGAAATCACCGCTGATCAAAGCTTGCACGTGCAAGCCTCCTCTTCTCTGTCTCTCCTTTCTTATTTTTAACAATGATTTATTAATATTTTGTTTTCTATAGGGATTCAGTACTAGTACTGCAATACAAATATCCATCAAGCATTACCTACTAAAAAGGGAAAGAAAATAAGTGGACCCTTTGATATTGGGTAGCTAGAATTCTGCCACGTGTATATGATTCCCAAAATGGGTAAGTTTTGCAATTTCTGCATCTGCCCACCATGTTTTGTTGTCACTCTCTTCATTTAAATGGTCTCCCTATAACATTCTCGTTTACCCTTTTGGGGATTATGCTTCGTCTACTTCTAAAAGGTTAAGAGCAACTCACTTCTTCTATTAGTTGAAAGCCACAAATTAAATTCAAAAAGGAGTTTCATATGTTTTTCTCAGAGCTGAGCACCCACGAAAATGTCAGCTTTTTGGGAAGAATAATACGCCACGTAACAGAATAAGTCTGTTTGATACCAACGAATCAAACAAATTACTATCCGTAATAGTATTATTCTTTTCTAAGGTAACAAAATGATAGGAGATAAGCTAATAAGACGACAAGTTCTGAGGGAATATGGGGGTACTATTGCAAATGCTCCCAACAATACGGTCAATGTAGGACGAAAGTCATTATTATTAGGATATGATAAAATTGCCCAAAACAATCATGACCTGATATTTGTAAGAATATTCCAAAACAGGCTGACCAATGAACACAAGAAGCACTAAGTAACGATGAAAAAGCAAATTCTCGTAACAGACCTGGCAGGCAGGCAGGCAGGCAGCCGGCACAGGAGCGAGCGAGCGAGGAGCCTAAAGAAAACCCACGCATTTCGATGCAGCCAAAAGTAAAGAAGCAAAACAAAATACACTTTTCAAATACAAAAACAAATCAAATCCACATTAATGCCTGCAGGCCAGCAAGCAAGTCAATCAATAATAATAATAATCACAATAATAAATTCCCCCGAGAAAATTGAATTCAAGAAATAACAGACAGATATAATAATATCAAGGGAATCACAATGATTTTTTGGAGTTTATATTAAAGGAAGCTTCTTTTTGGAGCCTGTGTTTCAAAAAAATAGATATTTATATAAACCCAAAAGTGCTGGGGGATAAGAGTTGTAGGGAAAATCTGTACACCAACAGACAGTTGTTAGTACCACCCACTTTCAAGAAAAAAAGAGAAAGGGAAAAGTCTTCCAAATTAGATAAAGTAGCATGCTAGATTCTGTGCTACCTCGTGTAACATTAGCAGAAAGAAGGAAAAAGAAAAGGAAAAAATAGTCTTTCTAAATTAGACAAGTAGGTAGCATGCTAGATTCTGTGCTACCTGGTGTTACCTTAGTAACTCTTATAGTCTCTCTTCTCTCGCTCCCTCTCTCTCTCTCTCTCTCGCTCCCTCTATTCCCGTGTTCAAGGCTTCAAACGAACCCACTGGTAGCGACCCTCCAAAGGTAAATCCTTCACAATATCAAAATTGTACCTACACAAAAATGATAATAATTTTGTTAGTTAGTTAGGGTTCGATTCCATTATCCTAAGCTAAAATGCGCCATCTCAGTGACGCTCCTAATCCTGCGCGCACACACACTCACACATCGTTGCAACTTACTTCTCTGAGAATCTTTTCTGCTCCTTCTTCTCTTCTTCAGCGAAAAAATCGTCGATCTCCTTCTGCGTCGGAAACTCTCTTTCCGGCGAGTCTTTCTTCTTCTCCGGCGAAGCTGTGTCCATGTCTTTGTCTTCCAAGGGTTCGAAAAAGAAGCTCGAAGGCGTTGTCTCTCTGCTGCCACTGACAAGTGCAAAGAGCGACCGTTGCGGATTTTTATATACAAGAATGAATAGTACAGTAGAGAAATGAAAATTTAATAAATGAAAGAGAGGTGTAAATTCTGATTAATTAATAAGAAACCTGAATTTGTTGTTGTTGATGCATGTTGAGCCTTCCGTTTCGAAACTCTTGGACTGAAATTAAATCGAATAAATAAAAACATTCAAAATGCAATCCAATAACTATGAGTAAATGTGCGTTATGTCGAATTCATTCAAACAAATATAAACGGAAATTAGTCAAGAGTGAAAGAACTTGATTCTACAACATATTCAAAGTAAGCAAACAGAAACGAAAACAAGTGCAGCTAAGGCTAGAACCTAACAAGAAGTCCGCGTTTGTTTACTGAGAAACCGAAGGAAAACCCATGCAAACCGCAGTACACTAGGTTAACACTTTCTTAACTAGAAAGGTTATAATAACTAAAAGTAAGCAAGCAATTTCGCTCAAGAAGATTTTAAGTTGGAGAATTCACCTGCAGATCCACTAGCGTGCTCTCCTGCACCAGGTCGCAGGAATCATTGCTGGAGCAGCGGGAACCAGCTAGGAGACCCCCGGAAAAGAGGTCGCCAGGGAGAAATGCGGCGATTGTAGATCGACGGGGGCCGTGAAGCACACTTTCCATTGATGGTGAGCTCAAATGCAATTCAATTCTCAACTTCTTAGACAAGTTTGCTCCAGAAGATTCCGTTTCTTCTACAACTCGCTTCCCATTCGTCTTCGGTGACGACTCCATATTTTGCTCTCTCTCACTGAAACTTCTTTTCTTTTAGTTCTTTTTATTTTCAAAAGCTTATTTCCGTTTTTTGGTTAGGCGAGCGAGAGAGAGAGAGAGAGAGAGAGAGAGGGAGTTAAATTTGGAGGGGTGAAGGACCTAGAGCCGTTAATTTTATCGACGGTTGAGATTTTTCTACATGATTCTTTTTTATTGACCGTTATATTCTTGTCCTTGCTTATTTTACCGTTTTACCCATACCTTCTCAAGTGATATTTCTACACATGTTTATTATTTCATTCTCACACCAATGTTCTTTTTTTTTTCAAAAATTATACATAAACATTTTAAAGTCATTATTATAATAATAATGAGATAACAAATTCAAAAGTGTTTAATTATTAAGACTTTTTAATTTAGTATCGAACTTTTTAAAAATTCGATTTAGTAACTAATTTTTCAAAATTCGCATAAATAAGATTAAGGCGTTCTGTTTGTTGATATGTCTCGTAAATGAACTTTTTCTAAAAATCTAACGGACACGTTATATTAGTAAAAATAACATTTTAACTTGATTTATACAAAATTTACAAGGTTAATCATTAAATTGAAAAGTTTAATAATAAATTTAAATTTTGTGATCAGAAAGTTACAGATTCGAGTTATGAAAACAACCCCTTTGAAAAAATACAAATAGAATGTTGCATACAGTTAATATCCCTTCCTCATACCCTCGCAAAGTAGATAGCCTTGTGTATTGGAATTTTTTGACTTTTTTAAAATAATAAATTACTTTTAAATATATTATCTTTCATAACAATTCATTATTCGCATATTAATTTAGGAAAAATGATGGATTTTAAGGATGTTTACATACTTTATTTTATTTTTAGATTATTAAGAGTATAATTAAAATTATATAGATATAATTATAATTATGTGTCTATATATATAGAGAGACAAATCAATAGGGTGACAGCTACAGAAGAACAGAAGCGTTAAAGGAATGAAACATGAGTGACCCTGCAGCCGCAAATCGTTTCCCACATGAGACCTCGACAAGCACCTAACTTCATGTTTTTTGGTACATCAGAAAATAAAGATCAACACCTAACGTTCAACTATAGGAATGTGTAATAACAACTTGTGATCACATATAATAAATGTAAGGTAGATAGGAGTAAATTCGAAAGGATTCTATCTGAATCGACTCTTATCCAATACAAAAAGGAGTGATCATGTCATGAACGGTCCAGATAAACCAAATTGGATCGATCATTGGGTGCTGAATCCAAATTTGCAAAACCATGATTAAATTTAGGTCAATTTGAGATTAATTGGATGATGGTGTGTGAAATACTAATTAACTTGGTCTCTGTTAAGCTCCTTGTAACCATGGGGGTTGTCGTTTCTCATAAGTAATTAGCTGAATTTGGTTAGGGACAGGATCAGAAGATCAGTGTTGGACCATATGGACCAGAGCTGGGAGGTTTCCCCAATAGAAATCACCGGTCCTGTCTTATATACATGTACAGGTACATATAATATATCTCCAGCATCAAGCCATTGATATATATATATATAGCTGTATCATCACATCTCAGTTCCAATTCAACTTCCAAATCCGAGGAAAGAGATGTATACCAAACAGAAAACCAATAGAAAAGATGTAGTTAGTTGCATTGCTTACCATTTCAACATTTGATAATAAGCATTAGATTACGTTTGAATAAAAGAGATTAAAGGGTCTGTCTTTTAGTCTTTGTCAAGTTCTTGAAACGTAATCACTTTTAGTTTATAGTATATAGCAGTAGGACTCCATTAACAAGAAATGGTTGATTGGAGGTTGGATGGTTTCTTGTCTCAACTTTAAGTTATGAAGATTATGTTGCAAGAAAAGCTGTGTAGGGCAGGCATGCAACTTTTGAGAAGCTTTGGTTGATTTCAAAGACAGCTGGGTTGATAGAAGTGAAACGTTTCAATTTCCAACCTCCACATGATTTGGATGTGGAGTTAATCATATATTAATCCACAATTCCTTTGTAATTGACACGGTATAACATGAAATTTATGATTCAATGTTGGGACATTTTGGATAAAGAGTTGGATCGTTTCACTGCAGGAATCAATAGATTTGGTTTTGAGCAAACTGGGATGAGAATGGCAACTTGCATGGGCAGGAATCTGACCTTAATAATGAGATCTAATTGATTATTGTAGTCTCTATGATTGGTTAGGTTTGACAAGAACAGGCCAACTCACCTTGGCTATGAAATGATGTACGTAATGTAAAAGGGACAGGGCAACCCCATGGTTTACTTTGGAAAATGCTTGCTTTTTACCTCTAATGATGGACACGCGTTTGCATGATCAGAGAAGACAGGAGAAAGGTCTAAGTGGAAAGTGAGTTAAAGATGCTTTTGTTTCGTGAAAAAAGATGAAACTTGGACCACGAAATGAGGAAAAGGAACTTGAAATGTACCTTCTTCTTTGACAAAGCCGAACAGGTTGGTCCTCTTTATTTTTCAACTTTTCTTCTTCGTCTTTACACTAAATGACTGTACATAAATAGTAATTTCGAGCTAGACTTTGCGGCTTGCATGCGTACCAATCCTTGAAAAGAGGAAGAACAATCCAGGAAACCCTTTTGTTTTGAAGCAGAAAATTTTTGTTTGGGAACGTACGAGGGTCGGTGGGTAGCCTCCAAATATGATAATCTTCTCCATTAAGACTGTAGTAGGTTGAATTGTTGCAGAATGCTGACATATTTTCATTGTCTGATCTCTGGGCACATACAAATAAAGTATCACTCAGTGTCATAGACAGATATAAAGCAGAAGCTATTTGCTTTGCATGTTCACAAAAAGATAAAAGATACATATGGATGGGATAATGAAGAAAAGAAAAAAAAACAGTGTCTTCGTTACAAGTTGCTGCCTTTTCAAATACTACAACTTTTAAGTTCTTATTCGACCAAGTCCTACACTCATTTGCCAACTTACGAATCAATTTTGAAGTGAGGTATTTATCTACTTTTCCCTGGTACTTTGTTAATATCGAGGAAAACAAGCTCCTAACTAGCTATCAGGAGCATTAATTTCTAGTTTTAATCTTCAATCTATATCCGATGTTGTCCCAAGTAGAACTGTGTCTGACCTCTAATAATGAACTATCATGGTCCTAAAAAAGTACATGTGCACTTAAGGAAGCTTTTCTGAGAAATTGTAGAGGACCAATGATGGGTATGGCAGAGACCTCGTTAGGTGTGTCCGGCTTATATCACCTCTGAGGCCAAGAAAACTAACCGGTGTTGCCATCAAAACTACATATTTAATACTTCTGCTTCAAACGATACGTTGGTTCTAATGAAACTGCGACTCTATGTGAAAATGGAGTGTACGGGTGGATGCCTGCCTGAAGCTCTAAATCAAGCTGTGATCAGAAACTCTGATCCGCTGGATTCTGAGAGCAAAAGGGTATGCAGATATATTACAATTAGGTCATAATTGCGTTTACAGGGATACTGTTAGATATACTGACACATGAAGAATGGCAAATTGATGAGCTCAATCAATGCTTGACAAATACACACACACATATATATATATAGGCCGTCCAACCATTTCCATTGGCCAAAACGAAGATGGTGGGTTAACCGTAAGTCACCATTACTGACTATTGACAAAGATGTGAGGCCAAGAAAAGAAGTAAATTTGGTTTTGATGCATATTGAGCATGCCAATACGCATAATAGCAGTCGGGTTCAATTTTAAAATAGTTAATTTAGTAATTCTAAATAAAAAATGTGTCCTTTGTGAAATAATTTTATCTTAAAAATTATGTCCGGTTTAATTTTAAAATTATCATTTTCATGAGTTCGATTGGAAAATATATTTAAAAATTTGTCGGTTAAATAATAAATTTATCGAATTTAGTTGAACTAAGAGTAGCATTAATCTGTAACTCTTTGTTGATCACCACCACAACAACCTTGGCTTAAAGGACACCAGGAATATCAAACCTATCCAAAGCAGGAACCATATCGATAATCTCTTTATCGACCTCAATCTGGCGGCCTTTGATTATGGCACATTGGAAACGAAGTTCATGCGACGGCTAACACTTTTCCTCTTCCTCTTGGAGCTTGAGCGAGATTCCTCAAACTAGACCCTTTTGGATGCGCTTCATGTGGTGAGTGAGGAATCCTGCAATCTTGTTCTGGAGGTGCTTCGATGGGATGACAGCGACTTCTTCCATCACCTTCTGGTTTGTGTGTAAATCTATAGTCATGCAGGAACAGGAGCAGTAGCGCTCTATTACTTAGCGTGATGATTTCTTCTTTGTCTTCACTACAAGACCAAACAACACAGGAAGCAAAATAATATAATGACCAATTACTGTGTTGATGAAGTGAAGCATGCCATATCAAAGGGAAAATATTCAGCAGCTGAGGGATATACAGTGAACCATTTTGGGTCTTAAGAAGAAGTGCTCAAACTGCTCAGCTACAGCTTTGAAGATAAAACAAAAATGTGAATCAGATCCAACTGTTGGGAATAAAGAAAACCAGCCTAAATAGGGTCATTTCGCTTTATGTCATAAGCCCAATGGACTTGTAATGAGTGGGAAAGAATAGTGCCTGTTACGCTAACTAACTTCCTGGGTTTGGTTTATAATTTGAAGCCCAATTTCGTCTCACATTAAAATAAATATAAGTGACAAGAGCCGTGTTTTAAACAATTAAAGATTAAATAAAATTAAATATTTAAAAATATAATTAAAAGAGACTGTATTAAAATAAATCAAATTAAAAAGTTAAAAATTAAAAAATTAACCGGTTCACTTAAAAAAAAGTTAAAATTAAAAGATTAGTTAGTTTAAAATTTTATTGTCAGAATCTGTTAAAATTTTTAATTATTATTATTAATAAAATAATTCATTTCAGCCATAACAAAGTTGTAAGTTTGATTTAAATTTTTAAAATTTGATTAAATTTAAATTAATGATCAAGCTAAGTCAGGTTTTTGATAATTTGAAATTCAAACTCATATCATTTTTCAGGATTGCTGTCCAGCCATACGTACCAGAGAAGCTCACATTACAATCCGCAATGAATTCAGAAGAAATATGTGGTAGTAGGAGCAGTACACATGCCTGCCGTTGCAAACGCAAGGTACAGAGCCATTGATTAGTGCCCGACCGTACCAGAGAAAAGGGGTTGCCGCACGTGTTTTTGTTGGATGTTCTACTCTTATAGTGCTCAATTTTGGTCCACATGTTTGCGTGAGTTTTATACAAACACGTTGGAAAGATTTAATGAAATAAAATAAGAATTGGTTAACCGAAATAAATGATTTGATCTTAAAAAAGAAAGTTTACGTACCTTGTCTAATGATGTTGTTTGCTTTTCTGAACAAATTCTGGTGGTAATAAGAAGTCTATAATCTGATTTAAAATTTACAAATTTAAGAAAAGTTCAAATTATTTTTCATTTTTAACGTAACTTAATCTTAATAATGATATTTTGGAGAACGAGTTTTGAAACAATAAGTCAAATTGTTTTTTTGTGGTTAGAAAATTACATGTTCAATTTACGAAAACAACTTATTTATAAAAACGCAAAAGAAAGATAATAATAAATCAACCGATAAAATTTCTTCTTTGCAACTAAAAAATTACATATTTGAGTCATTAATATATTATTTTTGTAAAGATATAAAAGAAAGATTGCTTATATTTCATATTCTTTTTGTGACTTGACTTTAACTTAACACATCATTATTTATATTAAATCTAATAATGTGTCAAATTTAATGACAAAAATCTACAAAAAATCTATATGTATAAATATCTTAAGTATCGGTCAACTTATAATTAAAATTAATAATTTTTAGTTCATATAATTATTAGGAAAGATAGTAGAAGATACAAAATTATCTTTTGTTTATCTTTTTAATTATTTATTATATTTTAAACATTTATTATAATAAAAGGTTATTATTCTTTGAATGCCAGAAACACTCTAACTTAATTAATGTTCAAAAAAATTATTTCATTAAATAAAGCTTATTATAATTATATATTTTGAAAGTGTAGGACGTTGGATGTCTATTCTGATCAAGAACAAGCCCATTTACTAGGTTAAAGTGATAGAGTATTTGAGATGAAATGGTATGTTTTAAAAACCAAACTAAAGTTAAAATAATAAAATAAGAGGTTTAAAGTTTAAGGTTTAAAAGTGAAGATGACAACTTCAGGATATAAGTGAGTTGGTAAGGGGCTCTTCTGACTTAAATGAGGTTGCGGGTTCGAATCGTTCTCATGTATGCAGCCGTTTAAAATTTGAAGTCAGAGCTTTATCTCCAGCAAAGAATTAACCTGACTTGAGTGGGGATTAATCTAAGAGGTGGATGACTTAAAAATATCTTCTCATAATTGAGACTCTCCTAAAAAATCTCGTAATTAAAAAATAAAAAAGAAGGGATGACAATTTTTAACCTATAAGTCAGTTACAAATCCAAATTAACTCAAGACCCATAGGTAGGCATATGCTTAGACAGCTCAAACATGTACTTTACGTTATTCTATATTTTTAATTTTAAAAAAGTATTTAAAAATTTAGCCGAAGTCACCATAAGCGAACCCATTGCTATTCCTATTTAAAAACCACAGAATCGCTTGTAATTCGTATTCGTATATTTGAAAACCACAGAAATTGCAGCTGTCTTGCTGTGTTCTCCACCACAAGAACAGCTGTCATCTTCTCTGAATCTTATTAACCATGTCCAATTCCGAAATTTTCTTTGATTTCTCTCCAAATTTTCAAATATACAAAGATGGTCGTATAAGCAGATCAACAGCAATTCAACGAGTGCCTCCATCTCTACACCCCAAAGACAGCGTCAGATCTAAAGATGTTGTCTGTTCACCAGAGTCCAATCTATGTTCAAGACTTTACCTCCCAAAACACATCATCCCCGGCCGTAAACTTCCTCTCCTAGTTTACTTTCATGGCGGTGCGTTTTGCTTTGGAAGTCCCGCCTTTTCTTCCCAACACAACTACCAGAAAACCATGGTTCAGGCAGCCAACGTTGTTATGGTTTCGGTGGATTACAGGTTAGCCCCAGAACATCCTCTTCCTGCAGCTTACAATGATGGCTGGGATGCCATCAAATGGGTTGCTTCTCATGCTGATGGAAATGGCCCTGAGGAGTGGCTTAACTCTCATGCTGATCTCGACAATGTGTTTTTCGCCGGGGACAGTGCCGGCGGTAACCTAGCATACAACATGTGCAGGCGATATAGTCGGGAAAAACTGGTTGGAATCAACCTGAAAGGGATTGCTCTCATGGATTCATATTTCTGGAGCAAAGATGTTAAAGTTGGAGAGTCCTGCAAGGATATGAAAACAAAGGAAATGATGGATAAGTTATGGCCTTTCTTGTTCCCTACAACGAGTGGTTTAGATGACCCTTTCATCAATCCTGAAGCTGATCCAAACTTGGCTAGTCTTGGTTGCTCCAGGATGATTATTTTTGTTGCTCAAGAGGACCGGTTCTTGCTGGGAGACAGAGGACGGTCATTCTATGAGGCGTTAAAGAAGAGTGGCTATGGAGGAAAAGTGGAAATTATGGAGTCTGAAGGTGAAGATCACTGTTTCCATGTGCGCAATTGCGAGTCTCAGAGAGCTAAGGCCTTGTTTGAAAAGCTTTCTTCTTTCTTGAATCATCATGATTCCACCTGAATTTGACTTATGCCTGTTGTTGGAATTGGAGGAATAATTTTTTAATAAATTTTATCGAAATAATAATTATATATACCTCTAATTTATATATATATAAATATATATAAATATAAATTTGTAATTTATAAAATATTGAAACGTTGTTAGAAGATATGTTAAAGTGTATGCTTACCCTTCTTAATTCATAGATAAACCCACTAATAATTAAGTAAAATGTGATAAATTAATTGGAAGTTTTAATAGTATATAGTTAAATTAATTGGAAGTTTTAATAATATATAGTTAAATGTCTTGCATGATTTCGTGTTTTTTATTTTCTAATGATTAAAAAATAAATTAGGTTGATCAATTTAACCATAAAAATTTTGAAATTTCTAACTTTTTTGTTCAGTTTTTAATTTTTCAATTTGATTCATTTTATAATTTTTATTGTTAAAAATTAATTAATTTTTCGTAAATTAACAAGCTGTTATAAACTAAAATAAATAAATTAATTTTTATTTAATAATCATTTTTAATTAAACTTCAAATTGTTCAATTCGTAAATATAATTTCTTTCAATCATATTTTAAATTCTTTAATTTTATTTAATCTTTAAACGAACTAATATGGATTACATCTTTTAAATTTGAAAATTTTTATTTTTTCGATTTAACTTTCTATCTAAATTTTAAAATATTGGCATTTTCTGTTACTCTCTTGGATCTGTCAACCTTTACCATGAATTGCGGAAAGACTCTATTTAATATCGTGATTCTCATTTGGAATTGACTGATGATATTTGTAAAAATAATTCATCTTATGAGTGATGATAATTACATCAAAAGTTGGTAATCACATGCTTCCATCTTTGCAATTTACTATAACCACGCTCTGTGGGCACCACTAACATGCAACGAAGCTTTAATGATAAAATATAAGATATGAAATCCCTAATCGTATCTTCAACTTTTTATTTTATAATCAAAGTATGTGATTGAGAAAGCTCGTTTAAGAACTTCATTACATTAAAAATTACGATTTGTGTGTCGATTTTCTATGCAAAAAGATGTAATAACGATAAAATGTGAGGATATTCATAACAACACCTCAGAGTGGTTTAGCTCTTCTATGCTGATTTCAACAAGCTAAGGTGTTTTTTGACGGAGACCGCGTTGGCGGTAACATAGCAGACAACATGGGCAGGTGATATAGTTAGAGAAAAATAGTTGATGTTAACCTGAAAGGGATTACTCTCGCACATTCATATTAATCGGACAAAGAAGTTAATGACAGAGAATCCTGCAAGGACATGAAAACGAAAGAAATGATGGATAAGTTGTGGCCTTTCTTGTTTCCTGTAACGAGTTGGTTACAAGGCATCGAGAGAGCTTCGACGAGGATGAACCATAGGTTTTTCAAAGCGACGTGTTTCTGCGTTTGGAAGGCTAGGTTTATCCCTTTTTTATTGGGCTTCACTCTTGGACTTGAACCAACAAAATCTTGGGCCCGTCAACCCTTTAGGAGACAACTTGACCTTTTCGGTTGTGTCCATATTTATTGGTCCATTTCGATTATTCTACATTTTTCTTTTCTTCACTTTTTTTTTTCCTTTTCTTTATTTCCATAATTACCCTAACACAAAGTTGTTGCTTTATTCTTATATAGCTGTAGTTTGTTACAACCTATTTCAAGTTTATGTACGAGTCTATACATAGGAAACAAACCATTCAATATAATATTGAAGTCATTTATTCTTTATGTTGTTTTTCTATCATGGTATCAGAGCACCACAACAGCTCATTATTTTGGCTTCCTTCTTCTTGGTCATCAGTTGTCTAGCAACACCACACTAACTTCTTATCTTTCTTTTTTTTTTGTTTTCTTCTTTTTCGTTGGTCTTCAGCTGTTCAATTTTTTGGTTCTTCCTTCTTCCTTCTTCCTTCCTTTGTCATGTCAGGCCACTCATACGCCCATGCCACTACAAATCAAAGTCAGAACAATTGTAGACCAGAGGATCATCTAGCTAGTCCCTATTATTTACACCCAAATGAAAAACCCTCTCTCATTCTTGTTTCTTCTCCTCTCACTGGTACCAATTACCATCCACGGGCAAGATCCATGCGAATGACCCTTCTATCCAAAAACAAACAAATTTATTGATGGTACCATACTCATGCCTGATAGAGATGATCCCTCATTTGTATATTGGGAAAGATGCAACACAATGGTCATCTCTTGGCTCTTAAGTTCAGTGTCTAAATCCATAGCACAAAGTGTGATATGGTCTGATTCAGCATTGGATGTTTGGAAGGACCTAGAAGGAAGATTTTCTCAGGTTGACTCCTTCAGAATATTAGATATATAAGAGGAAATCTACGCTTTCCGTCAAGGAACCCTTTTTGTTTCAGATTACTACAGCCACTTAAAAATCCTATGGGATGAATTCTTCAACCTCAAATCTCTCCCTAAATGTAGCTGTCAACCATAGTATTTATGTGATCTCTTAGCTACCATAAAATCCTATCAAGATGATGATTGTGTCATCAGATTTCTTAGAGGTTTGAATTAGTCCTTTTCAACTGTTAAATCTCACATCATGCTTATGGACCCCTTGCCCAACATTAAAAAGGTTTTTGCCATGGTTGCCCAACATGAAAGACAACTAAATCCTACTCTCCAGCACTCCCTTTTCACACCCTTTATTGAACCCCAAGCTTTCTATACTAAGTCTAACCCCAAACGATTTTTCTATCTCAACAAGAAACTTGTGTGTACTTTTTGCGGCAACAGTGGTCACACAGAAGCTAAATGCTATCGCAAACATGGCTACCGATCCAGTTTTTTTCAAACGCCCAGAAACTCTTATTCCACTAAAGATAACCATTAAACCAGATTTAAAGCCATTAACCAAGTAGAAACTAACCTTGAAAATGTTACAGCAGATTTCACTGATCCTCCTGTCTCAGAACCATCTCAGGACTCTCCAGGTTATCATCTCATTGCAGAACAATACTCTCAGCCAAAGTTATGAATACCGTACTAGATTCAGTACCGGATTGAGTTCTAAAACGGAACTGTATCGATATTGGTCAGTAACGGGTACCGTTTCAAGTAATTTTTTAAATTTATAAAATAATCCCTAAAATTTTTAAAATTTACAAAATAGTCCATTAGTATATTGTACAGTTGTATTGTATACTTTACTGTTTACATCAACTATGTTTTCAAAAATCTTAATAATAAACAATAATGACAATTAATATGAAATAATAATAATTTTTAAATATTTTACATATAAATAATAACCACAATTAATGTAAATAAAGACAATCATCATCATACAATTATAAAATTAAAAATAATACAAAGTATTAAAAATATTAAAATAATACAATTTCATTATTTTAATAAATAATATTACATCAAAAGATTCAAAATATTCAATAAAAAGAACATTAAATATCTTTAAACAATTTACAAATATAGTTGATGATGAAGAAACAATCAAGTAGAAGTTAAACCTGAAACAAAAACATTACAGTTACATTACATATATAGAATTTGACATAAACATCAAATACAATTAAAATTAAAAGAAGAGGAAAAATAAAAACTTGAAATTCAATCATCAATGGCAGGAAACCCGCTAGAACTGCACTGATTCCAATGATTATTTGGTACAAAATCCTCATCATTGAGAGGAGTTTCATCATCATTATCATTCAAATTTAATGCACTAAATGACATGTCAATACTTTCCCATCCAAGATTATCTTCCAAATCCAAATCATTCACATCAACCAAATTGGGTTCTTCAGAAACCCAAGCTGCCAAAACATCAATATTATCAATAGCAGTTAGATCATTTGAACTACTTGTCCTATTAAGACTCCTAGTAAACAATTAAATTTAATTATTAGAAAATTATAAGAAATTATATCAAAATTAATAATGATA
>JANVCQ010000231.1:43020022-43031881 GCA_025531925.1 Erythroxylum plowmanianum
CACTATTTATGTATAAGTGTATGGCATATCATGCATGAACATGGAAATGCATCTCTAACTCTCATTAGTCACTCACATTTACCACTCTAACCCTCCCACAAGTAATGGGATGTTACAATATTCCAACAATAGTGGCCAAGGTCTGTGTTATTGCCAGTTGTCTCATCAAGGATCTTAGTGCGCACAGAGTCAATTATTGGAAGTTTAATTAATGATTTTAAAACCTCATTTTAATTTTAATTTCATTAATTTTAATAACTTGTATTGTTAAAAACTGATCAGTTTATTAATTAATCAGCTAATTTTTGTAAATAAAATTTTTATAAATAAATTAATTTTCATTTTAACAATATTTTTTCAATTAAACTTTAAATTCTTCGATAGATAAAAACAATCTTTTTCAATTATATTTCAAATTCTTTAATTTTATTTATAAGAGCTTAATACTTTTTAAACCTTAAACCTCTTATCTTATCGGTTTAACTTTAAGTTCCGTTTTTAAAACATTGGGTTTAATTAATTGGTGACCTAAGTAAATTTACATTTTAATTTCACTAGAGTTTGTCATCATGATATAAATAAATAGATTTATAAGGGTATTTGACCCTTTTTTCAACTTCTATATATTACATCTTAATTTTTAATGTTTGTATCAAAATTTAATTTAAGTATTAATATTTAGAAGAGTTCACAAAGAATTATAATATTTTAAATTTTTTTGAACTAAAATTTTTTATTGAAAAAATCTTTAAACTTCTTAAAAATAAATTATTAAAATTGTTAATACAAGAAATTTAAGGTTTACGATGTAATATATAGAAGCACATAAATCATTAATACTTGCCAGGTCTAATCCTTCTCTGGATCATAGCTAAACTCCGATTTTGACACGTTGATCGCTAACGCTAAATGCATCTAAAAATTATTCTTTAACGAGAAATAATTGGAAAGATTATTGGCCACTTTCACTAACGACTGCATCATGTTGGTGATTGTTGAAATGGCAACTGTTGGAGATAGGAAAGTCCATGGCAGATTGGCTGGAGAGCTACTAGAGTGGCCACACGATGATCAGAAGCACATAATGGTGACTCATCGACTTCATCTAACAAAACAATGTCATTTTATATCTTCCCATTGGGCCCAGCTCGGCTAGCCTTAACCTGTGGCTTGGTCAACTTGGACCAAAGTTGGGCTAGCAAACTAAGCTATATTTGTCATCCCTAGTTAATAGTTATGTAAGTTGTAGTAGTTGTCATCTATTCTCTTTGTAATGTCTTTTTAAAGGTAATAAAAGATTTATGTCTTATTAATAAATTATTAGAAAATTGGAAGACTAACATGTTCGTGAGTTCGAGACAAATAAAGTTTCCATAGATACTCTTGATAACAAGGTAGAAAACTATGATACATAACTAAAGGTGGTAACAGATGAAAGAAAAACTACAATGTGACATCAATGTCTTAATAAGAAAGGCAATAATGAGATAGGTACTTATGTCTCAATCTTCAGAGAAGAAAGAAAGTATTGTGATATAATACATATAGGCGAGTCATCTTAATGAGCAAGAGATGATAGAACTTCACAAAGAAGCTTATTAAAGGATGATAAATAAAAATATAGTTTTTGTAAGTTTTGTGTGTTTTGTAAAAAAAGTCTAGGGTAATCTTTTCGAATGTAATGTTGGAGAGCAACATATACTGGGAAAAACATCTGGAAAAGACATGCCAAGGTCAACAATAAGCAATCCTAGTCTAAAGGTGATATTAGTACAATTTGGAATAGATACTAAGAGAGCTAGAAATTCCATTTTAGGAGACAAGATAATGTCAAAAAAAAGTAACAACATGTCAAAAAAAAGTAACAACATGGTATAGGTCAAAAGTTTGCAAAAGGAAAGAAAAGGTTGGATTAGGATTTATCCTTATTGTCACCTTTAATAAATCAGTATTGTAAGGTCCAAAGTTGTACCTTAGTTGGGATGTTACATGTTCATGAAAGTACATGTATGATAGGTGTTAAAAATTGTGATATGATTGAGAATTGCATATAACTTGAATTTTGGTTTAATAGATCATACTTAGTGAATTGGAATTAATTAACATCATTAGAGAATTGAGGTATTAAAATGTACATTTGGACTAGGAAAATTGTCAAGAGGCAAGATAAGTTGATATATGAAAATTGGTATGACTAAGTTTATACTTTTAGTGACTTTTGACATAGTTAAATGTGTGAAAAATGGACCAATTATTATGTAGCAAGTGGACCAATCTTGGAGTGACTTGTGGACTAATTGTTTAAATGACAAATGACTACTAAATGTGTCGATTAGTGGCAGCATCTTAATTAGGCAAATGGCATTACATGCATTAAGACATACGACTTTGTAATTTGATGACACCTAGCTTGTTGATGGGGCGATTCCAGCAACCAAGTTTTTGCTTCCTTCATTCTCTTCTCCACTGAATTTACTCTTCTTTTCTCTCTGCATTGTATTCTTAATCCTAGCCAACTTGTAGCACGAAAATTATACTTTAACCTACACAAAACAATCAAGAAACCAGTTCAAAGTGGTCTCTATATTGCTGTCCGAAAATCACTTTGATTTCATCTTGAGGTTGTGTTGACTAGCTGGTACTTTGGAGTTGAATTTGAAGTTAATTAGGTAAGGGAATGCTAAACTTGATTTTATGTTATATTATGAAATGTTTGATACTTGAATTGATTGGAATATGTGTTAAGATGATGCGATTGAATGCCCAAAAAATGATTCTTGTATGATAATATCTGGTTTGGTTTTGATGTGTTGAAGATATTGATTTGTAAGTTACTTAAGGAATGACTTTTGAATTGGTTTTGGACATGAAATTTATGTGTAACTGAGGCATGAATAAGGTGGAATTGAAGTGGAATCGATGAACTTTGGTGAAGGGGCATTGAAGGTGTAAGATGTGAGTTAATTGTAGTGGTTTCACTAAATATACATCAGTATTTTAGGTATAACTTGACCTGTAGATATCCAAATGAGGTGATTTTAATTGTAGATTAAACTACATACATATGTATACAATTTTCATGCAGGAATAGAATTTTAATTCTATCTCAAAGGGTTTTGAAATTTTTCTTAAAATTGAGTTTTAGATTTTGTCACTTTTTGAGAACAGTCTGTAGTATTTTGAGTATAACTCTAGAAATAATGAACCAAATTGTATTAACTTTAGTTCATTAGAAACTTAATACATAGAGAAACATATTTTAGAAGAATTGATTGCCTAGAAACCTCAGTTTCTATCTCAGAATGGCCTTACAAAGTTGACCTGAAAACTTGTCCTGAGAAAAAAAAAACTAGAATTGGGTACAGCCATGCATCACACCCATTTTTGACGTAAACATGAATTTTTCCTTACCAAATGCTATTAAATCTCCTACAAAACTCCTTTAGGTAACACTGCAATTTAGTAAACCTAGATGATGCTAGATTAATTTAGTAGAAGTTAATCTAGTTTTGGACTATTAATTGAGGTAATAACTTAAAGAATGAGTGATTATTTAATAATGTGTCTAATGTTAACATGTACGGTATGTTCAAGATGAATGTGTTCTTAAGAATACAAATGTATTCCAAGGGTTTTATGTGATGTGAATTAGATATGGATGTTTGTGAATTGGGAGTTTCTATGATGTTATGTAATATGTAATGACTTAATGTTTCATTGATATATTGATGCAAATGTTTATGTTTAAAAACATATTGAGTTTGATTGAAAGGGAGTGAATTTGTTTAATTTCAGAAAAATGTAATAAAGAATATGTTATAAATTACATTAGGTGTTTGTGGTTATGAAATATGAAATTTGATGTTTTAAAACTATTAAGTCCTAGTTGTAGGTAAATAAACATGCCTAGAAGGGTCCGCGGTTGCTCATGTGACACTTCGATGACTCCTGATGTTGACACTCTGGTGTTTCCTGATATTGACACTTCGGTATCTCCTGTTACCGAGATATAAGTCTCTCATGTTCTGTGATACTAATCGTGGTATCTCCTATTCTGTTCCCGTTACCGATTTTTGTAAAAAAGATTAACAGGTTAATATGTTTTGTATTCTGATACACATTCAGTTTTGATATAAACAAGTTATGATCTAAAATAAGATAAATTCTGATTTGATACAAAATGAATTTCGATCTGATACAAGTTCTGATTTGTTTTGGCATAATTATGTTCTGTTGAGACTTATGTGTTTTGTTCTGAAGCAATGACAATCTGTTCTGATATTTATACATCTTGCTTTGTAATGATGAATTATATTATGTTCTAAGGCACATAATGTTTGGTTTACTCCATAATATAAACAACTAAAGATTGTTATTGATATGATCTGATTCTGTACATGTGAATGATAGACGACTGTTAGAGACAATCACTAGTTTATTTCTTGTTTATTTATTCCTCACTAAGCTATATGTTTAGTACGGTGATTTTGCTTCCGTGTAGGTTATGATAAAAAGTTTTGAGACTAGGACAAAGACAACCGCAGTTGTTAAGAAAATTGTGTTTTGTTTTGGAAATATTCAGTTTGTTTTTGAATTGTTTTTCAATGTAAGGGGACATGTTGCATTTTATGTTTTGTTTAATGGTTTGTAATAACCTTAAAACAATTTGGATTTGGATTTAAGGCTTGTGTGTAATAAGTACCATGTGTATGTCATGTTCTGAATATGACCCAACCATTGTTGAATGAAATGTATGTTTCTTGAATTTATGGAAATACTTTAGAATGTTTTGGATTATTTTGGTTCTGTTTTGTGTAGCATCGACATATCCTCCCAGGAGGTATGTGGGTGTTACAAGCATTGATAAAAATTCTATGGAATATCTTATTGGAAAAAATCTCTATAGATATGACGGTTTCATAGCTATATCCTGAAAGGATCTAACCTTTGGTCTATTCTTGTAAAACCTTCCTACTCTTGGCCCTTGATTCAACTTTTGAAGCTAAGACCCATCTTAGAACCTTTGGTGTTTTGTAAGGTTGGAAATGGTGAAAATACCTATTTATGGTTTGATAATTGGACAAGTAAAGCCCCCCTAACTGGATCTCCTCAAGCTCTTCAGTTTTGGAATGGATTTCCTTTGCAGAAGCTCTTAATTGACTTTTGAAGCTAAAACATACTCCTAGCTACAACGAATAGATTTATGTTATCTCCTTCGCACCCTCCATCAAGGAGATTTGGCGAGAGAGAAACATATCAATAAACTTTGCATGTAAGTACCTAGAAAAGAGGAGTTCTTCCCCTTTAGATGTGTAGCGCACGTCTGTTGGCTCTGAACATGCCAATCAACATGAGAACAGTTTCGTATCCATGAGTTGGGAGGACGTTTAAGAGGTGACCCTAAAAATCATCCATCGGTTGAAGCATCTCTTCCTGATTTAGAGATCGCCAGTC
This sequence comes from Erythroxylum plowmanianum, assembly GCA_025531925.1. NCBI lineage: Eukaryota > Viridiplantae > Streptophyta > Magnoliopsida > Malpighiales > Erythroxylaceae > Erythroxylum > Erythroxylum plowmanianum. The sequence goes on from JANVCQ010000231.1 coordinate 43,025,477, forward strand.
ACCTAATCCCTAATTTGGTAGGGTTGGGTGAATGGGGTAAGACGTGGTCTACGCTTAACCCATTTTTGTCAAACACTCCGTATGCTTTTGTGTTTAAATGTTTTATCTAAAGATGTTGATGTTTCCTGAAACGTTATCGTTGATGTTTGCTAAAACATTGTCGTTGCCTTATATTTGCTTGTTATTCACATTCTCTTGTGTGGACATCTTATTATTAATACAATAGGGATAGAACTATTTTTTCTCCGACTAGAGAAAGTCATAAAATATAGGCATATGAGAGCTATAAGGAAGGGTATAAGATTTCGCAAGATAAAAAAAAAATGATTGCATCTAGTTAGATCATGTTTAAAAAAGTTTACAGTTTGAATGAATAACTAAAATGCTTTATTAAGAGTTATATAAAGCATAAGATGTATCGTCCATTAAGATCATTTTGCAAGGTAATTACAACTTAGTTATCAAAATCAAATCGTCAATGATAGAGTCGAGCGACTTTTTTATTGAAAAAACTATGTAGTAGTTAATTAGGGCGGCAGAAGAGGACGGGTTCACGGTGACAGGACGGTTGTACTATGAGGAATTGAGGAAGAGTGGTTGGGGAGGAGCAGTGGAGATTATGGTCTCAAGGTGAAGGTCACTGTTTCCATTTGGAGGATTACGATTCTGAGAACTCAAAGGCTATGCTTGAAAAACTTGTTTTGTTCTTGAATCACCAAGATAGCCCCTGAATCACAGCTTATTCTTCTTCCCTTTTCTTTTTTTGTTTCTCGTTTTTGTGTACGGTCCTCAAATGTTTATGCTAACTTATCTTTTGTTGTGGAAACGGGGGAATAAATTTTTAGTAGAGCATTATAATAATTTTAGCGGTGATTAATACTACTCTTATAAAATTATTTTAAAATAAAAAAATGTTGATGTGATATTCAACTATATAAAAGACTAAATGAGAGTTCGATCAGCAAAAGTAGTGAGTCAATGCTTTGGTAGCTACCCGCCTACCCCTGCAGTCATTCTTGAACAATATGCAGCTACGTAGTTGGTATCATTGAAGTATACATGCTACTTTTTTGACTCATCAACTCTTTGTGTATAGCCGATCATCTTCTCCACAGCTTCTGAAAAATGTCCGACTCTGAAATTTACTTGGATTTCTCGCCGATTTTCCTGATATACAAAGATGGTAGTATAGAAAGAAAGGCAACCCAAAGAGTGCCTCCTTCCCTAGATCCCGAGGACAATGTTTGGTCGAAACATTATGGAGTCTAAAGGTGAAGATCATTGTTTCCATTTGTTCAGATTTGGTTCTGAGAAATCAAAGGCTGTGCTTGAAAAGCTTGTTTCTTTCCTGAATGATCAACAGGAGAATGGCGATTATAGAGTTTGAAACAGAAGGATCATTTCTTGTTTCTTTCCTGAATCAAGACAACTCTTAGATGTTTCTGTCCTTCAAGATTATGTTCGTGCTTATGTTTTCAACTTAATAAGTTGATCCGACTTAATTCTGCCACTGTACTTCATTTTTCCTATGTCATAAATGAAAACGTTTGATTCGTAACAACTTCAGTTCAATACGTTGGAAATACTGGGGACTTGAAGTGGGTGTTCCATCAGTTACAATAAAGAAATAGAACAGAGAAAGATGATACAAGGGAGTCAAGACTTTAGTAGGTACCTACCTTTCAGTCATTGTTAATAACGAACATCAAGCAATAGAATAAAAAGCTTCAGTTGAATTGTAGACATTTTATTTAGTGCTTAAATAGAGACCCAAGAGTCAAACAGATAGATACCATTTCCAAGTTACAAGCTTTATTTCTTCCACCTTCGCACTATCTTCAATCCGGACACACTCATTCAAGACGACTTAGGGTGGACACTCATGAAAGAAGCAATTTTCTGTAACATAGCAACAGAGTTCTCACATGAAAGTTTATTCAAATGGAACACATGCTCCTCTTCTTCAGCTTCCATAATCTCAACCTCACCACTCCATCCACTCTTCTTAAGATTCTCATAGTAATACCATCCCCTATATTTCAACATATCCTTTTGCGCAACAGTTACAAGAACCTTGGAACACCCCAGTTTAGCTAAGTTTGGATCAGCTGCAGGATTGATAAGAAGGTCATCGCGGCCACTGCTGGTGGGATGTGCAAGCCGCCAATAACGACCCACTTGTTCCCTGAAAGCTGCAATCTTGACCTCATCACCAACTGGTTCTTCGCCCATGAAATATGGATGAACCAATATAATCCCCAACAAATCAAAACCAAGTGGTTTCTCCTCAGCATATCTCATAGCCATTTGGTGAGCTATGGTGGCACCAGCACTATCTCCAGCAAAGAAAACTTTCCCGAGGTCAGCATGAGAGTTGAGCCATTCTTCAGGACCATTTCCATGAACGTGCGAAGCAACCCACTTGAGAGCAGTCCAACAATCATCGAAAGCGATAGGAAGAGGATGCTCAGGAGCTCTCCTGTAGTCAACAGACACCACGATCACATCAAGCTGTGAGACGAAAGAGTTAAGGTAATTATGGTAAGTGGGAGAGAAGGCTGTCTCTATCACGAAGCATCCACCGTGAAAGTAGACGAGGAGAGGAAGCTTTTGGTTAGTACCAGCGATGAGTTTTGGAAGGTAAAGTCTGGACGAAAGATTTGCTTCCGGTGAGTAGACAACGTCTTTTGACAGAACGTCGGATTCAGAATCGAGTGAAGGTGGGACAACAGCTGTTCCCCTCAGTCTCTCTATACGACCATCCTTGTATATGCGAACCAAAGGGAAGTATTCTTCTGCAACTTCATTGTCGACGGAAGCCATGAACGAGGTAAATCAAGGGCGAAGAAGGAACGAGGATAGACTGCAATTATTTCTATCGTTAAGGTCATAAATTGATGGGATTGACGAGGTCTACAGTGTCTGTAATCAAATTTCTGTGGTGAGAACAAAATCTTATCCCATGTTTGATGATATGTTTAGATTTTGTAATACTAAACTTATCGTTAATAGTAAAGTTGATAATCGCCGTTTTAAATTTTTAATTGCATGATACGGGATTAATGATTAGATAATTAAATACTAATATTAGAATAATAAAAGGAATTCAAAGAAACAATAACCTATATTATTACCTTGGGACAGAGCTACAGTGGGGGTAAGTGGAGGCACTTGCTTCCACTGTCTCCAAAAATTTTCACATGAAAAAATTATTATTTTAAGTTTTGATCCCATAAAAAAATAAAATTTTGCCTTATTAAAATTTTGCCTCTACTCAAAAAAATTTCTTGATCCGTCCCTGCTATTACCAAAGTAATGTAGTTATTGGAACAAAAGCAGTAGCTTCTAATGAAGATCAAAAGCTAGAAGCAGCTAGGTAGTGACATATGTGCTTTGGACATGCAGGTGAAAAGTTCTCAAAGATATTAGTAAATCAAGGATTGTTGAAAGGAGTTCGAGCTTGTAAATTAGACTTCTGTGAACATTATGTCAAATGGAAGCAGACAAGAGTAAAATTCAGCACTGCAATCTATAATACGAAGGGTGTTTTGGATTATACTCGTCTGATGTGTAGAGACCTTCTAAAACAGCTTCTATAGAAGGAAAATACTATTATGTGACTTTTGTTGATGATTTTTTTTTAATAGTATGAGTGTATACTACGAAGACTAAGGATGAAATGCTGAGAGTTTTCCTCAAATGGAAGAAGATAGTGGAAACTTAAACAGGCAGAAGGATCAAACATCTCCATACAGATAATGGCAGGGACTATAGAAGTGATCCATTTTTAAAAGTCTGCGAAGATAAAGGTATTGTCAGACACTTCACAATCAGAGATACATTATAATAAAATGAGGTGGTAGAATGTATGAATCGGACGTTGCTGGAAAAAGTTTGGTGTATGTTGTCTAATGCTGGATTGGGCAGAGAATTTTGGGCTAAGGTTGTTACATATGCTCGCCATCTCATCAATCACCTTCCATCAACTACTGTTGGTGGTAAAACACCTTTAGAAAAATGGTTTGGAAAACCTGTTATAAATTATGATTCCTTACATGTGTTTGGTTCCATTACATATTATCATGTTAAGGAGTCAAAGTTGGATTCACGTGCAAAAAAAGCAGTTTTCATGGAGATCACCTCTAGTTAAAATCAAAGAAAATAATTTTTAGTAGAGATTGTTACTTTTAACGAATCTATCATTTTAAGAAAGGTGACAACTAAAATGTTAATCAACAAATGGTACTCCAAATTAGGTGGAGTTTAAAGGAAGAATTGTTACCTCAGTAACTAATGAAGCGAATGCAGAAACTCCTGTGGTAGAAGAGGAGCTAGGTGAAGAGGTTCCAACCCAAGAACCTCCACAGCAACAATTACCAATTGCATTGAGAAAGTCAAAAAGGAACATTTAAGTACCTACTCGTTATGTTAATATGGTGGCTTATACATCTCTAATTGAAATTGATGACATTCCTACCACTTATAAGGAAGCAGTCCGAAGTTCAGAAGAAGATAAGTGGAGGATAGCCATGAATGAAGAAATACATTTCCTTCATAACGATCAGACATGGAAGCTAGCTAGTTTTTCAAAAGGAAAGAAGACAATTGGATGCAAATAGGTATATTGAAAGAAAGATGGATTTCCTGACAAGGATAAAATTCACTACAAAGTAAGGCTGGTGGCTACAGGCTATGCTCAGATAAAGGGAATTTATTATAATTAATTTTTTTTCTCCAGTTGTAAAACATTCATCCATTTAAATTTTGTTGGTTTTGGTAGCACAGTTTGATATAGAACTAGCTCAATTGGATGTAAAAACTGCTTTTTTACATGGAGACTTAGAGAAAAAATCTATATGACTCAATCCAAAGGTTTTTAAGTTGTTGGAAAAGAGAATATAGTGTGCAAGCTTGAAAAATCGTTATATGGATAGAAGCAATCTCTGAGGTAGTGGTACAAGTGATTTGACAAGTTTATGATGGGGCAAAAGTACACAAGAAACAAATACGATTTGTTGGGCCCCGCTTGAATCCGAAATCCAACTCTTGCTCTGATACCATATCTGTTGGATCCCGAACCTCCTGATTTCGAAGCCCAACATTCGGAACCATAAGACTTGAGCGTGCGTATTATCTTATAGGGTTATTTCCATGAACCCTTATTCGGCATCATTCTACGAGGGTGGCGTGCCCATGACAATCAAACCTTAATCAAGCTTATTACTTCCTCAAGTATTCAGATTCAACTCAACCATCCATACGCAAATTCATATTTTCACTCAATGGCATCCATATATATAATTCATTACTATCAAAAGATAAGAGTTTTTACAAACTTAAGTGGCATTTCCAAGCCACATTACATCATCAATATCAAAATCCTAAAATACAAAAAGATGCAAAACCCAAAATTCTCGAAATACATTTAAAGCCTTGGTTTACATAAATTACTCCAAAACAACGCAACACATGCAAATTCGGAGTAATGTCTTGACTTTCTTTCACTCCGTCACTTGCTCATCACCTGAATAAGGGAAGGAGAGTGGGGGTGAGCTTAAAAGCTCGTGGGTAACATGCTTATAACCGATAAACAAGCAAAATCATTAAAATTATTCATTTGTCATAGAAAATTTTTATTGAGTTCAAGAAAAGCATAGTTCTCAACCAATTCATAATAATACAAATCATGTATTTATCAACTTGATAGTTCACATATGCAATGCACAACAAATGACTTGAGGGTTCCATGAAAACAGAAAGGAGAAACCGAAGTTTACACCATGAGCAGAATGAGTCCATTTTCGAAGCTCATATGCCACAAGTGGGCAGCCGGGAGAAGGCTCTTGTCAACGTGGACGTGACAAACAAAATGGTTCCACTCTCGCCCAAACATAATCAAATTTATGCTCAATGCATTTCCATACATTTTCATATTCTCATGTTTTTTCCTCTTTTTCTTTATACAAAATGACATGACACATTTCAACTGCATAACATGATCATACATCACAATGCATTTTTTCACATTCACAACAATTCAAATCCAATCAGGAAAGCATATGCACACATATAAGCAAATTTTTTAAATCATTTAAAAGCAATATATGCACGTTGATGAAATAATTGAAATTATTTTATTCTTTTGATTTGGAAAAACTTTAATAGCTTATTATTCAATTATAAACATGAAACCTACCTTATTTCCTTACTCATAAACTTGCTAAAAAATGCCTCTCTTCTTGTACCTCTTACCTCTCTTGATCCCTTTATATAATAACAAAATCTCACTCAATAGGGTTTTCAATTGAAAATCCCTCAAAGCACAATTACTAAAATTGGTTTTAGCATACTTAAACCCAAGCATTTTCTAAAACTCCATGAACTAGAATCCTTCCAAAAATCCAA
>JANVCQ010000231.1:43054485-43082366 GCA_025531925.1 Erythroxylum plowmanianum
AATGAAACTATTGTGACTCATTTGTTTATCACATTTTGCTTGCCATCAAAGAACTATTTGTATTGTGGTTAATTGTAGGGTGTGATGCAATATCATGAAGACATAGTACAGTACTTCAAAACCAAGGGTGTTTCAGCTATTTTTCTCTTCCGGAGAAATCTTTTGCGCAGGATGATTTCAGTTCTAGCAAATTCTTATGATCGAGATGCTAAGCTATTAAATGGGACTCACAAGTCTCATGTACATTCACCTCACGAGGTTACCGTCTCTAAGATAGCCTGTCCAGCTCCTTTCTTCTTTTTCTTATTAGAAATATCTAATTCTACAAGTAATGTTTCAGGCAGAGATACTGGCTAGCTACAAACCTTCCATCAATGCAACATCACTGATATCAAGCCTGCGGCAAGTAGAAGACATGACGGCCAAAGCCTTAGAGTACTTCAAGAGCACTAGGCACATGATTCTTTACTACGAGGATATAGTCAAGAATCACACTGTAAGGAAATTGTCGATATTTCTTATTTCTTTGTTCTTTTGGTTCAGCTAATTCAATGTTCTTAGAAATGGAAAGATATTACAGATTTTCCTGCCTTTGGATTAGCAGGAGCTATTTGATGTTGAAGATTTTCTGAAGGTTCCTCATAGAGATCTTTACAGTCGTCAAGTAAAGATACACAAAGGACCGTTATCTAGTCAGATTGAGAACTGGGAAGAAGTTGAAAAGGCCCTTAAAGGAACACACTATGAAAGTTTGCTGCACGGTGATTATAAAAAATGAACAGATGTTATAAATAGGATACTCTGTTGATTTTGATCACCTTCCAGTCACAGAAGCAGGCAGATTTCCACCTGATGAAATTTTGGCTACCACATTTTTAAAAAAAATTTCTTGATTTTGCGCGCACTAATCAGCATTTGATTTATTCTTTTGGTGTTTTTTTGTACTCCTGTAGAGAAAAAAGGTATATTGTAACAAAGGAAAATAGAGAAAGAAGGTATATTGTACTAAGGAAAATAGAGAAGTGCTTCTCTAGTTATGTCCTCAAGGCTTGAACCTCAAACAGACTTGAAAGAACAATAGAATTCGAAATCAAGATTTCTATTTTTGTAAGCAATCTTTGTTGTCTTCAAATCAAGACAGGAACCATTATGAGGAAACTGTTCTGCATTCATTTTGTTGTTGAAAGCTTTCTTAATACTTTATATAGTATTTGATGATCAAATCAATCCTATTTCCCATAAACAGAGAACAAGGCAGGAATTTCTTTAGAAGAGCCTTGGAGAGTAATGACATTGTATGTGGCCAAGCAATATTTTCCTTGCAATGTGAAGTATCTTGCAACTTGGGATGAAACACTATTATCATTCTCTCCGGTAAACTTCACAAATGCAAAATTAGTGGCTCTTGCCTTTTGAAGATAACATAAAGAAATCTGGGAAAGGAAACTTTTGCTTAATTGTGTCTCCACTTTCGGTTGGTGGGTCTTCAAAAGCATTATTCAGACAGATTCTTAAATCTAACGTAAACCCATTATCTTAAACCTAGCAAAGCTTCTGTATACAAAATTATAACATGCCCTTTTTCTTCCTTTAGATGTAAAATCTTGTCTAAATTAACTTACAGTGACAGAGGAAAATTGTTTTGTAAGAAAGAAAGTAAGACTTTGATAAGGCAATGCCCTTTTAGGCAAGTTGCATTAAAGAACATTCAAAATCAAACAGCCCAAGGTGGGGAACTCAGTCTCGCCGACAAAGGCCATGCTTTGACTTCTCTCTTTGATTTCCTTTCCTGTTCAGTAGAGTAATCATTACAATCTTGATTATAATTTTTGGTAAAATTAAACGCATACATTTAATTCCTTCACTTTAGTCTCTTATGCATGGCTTTGTTCACGATTCACGTAACAAGTTCTCTCTTCTTACACGTTTGTCTATCAAGTTCATATATAAAGTTCTTCCTGTGTCAAGTTTTTCAAGGTGAGATGGGATAGAGGACACCCTGTATAATGCCCTCCCTTTCTCTCTGTCTTTCAAGATCCTAAGTACATGCAATTTAACTAGTTTGCAAATTAATATGATGCAGTCATTTTGATGCTGCCAATCACAACCTCAGTATGATCCTCCTTCAAACTCGATTGCCCATATTATAAATAAGAAAGCCACTTGTATGAACCATGAGAATTTAATAATTATTTCATAATTACGAGAGGAGAGGTTCATATACGAAGAAAGATTCTATCTTTAACCTAAAACTTTAAGGTTTTAGGTTATGGATCCTTTTTCTATATAAATCTCTCCATTCTTTCTTTATCTCTGCCGTTGAATTTGTTAGTCTTCTAAGAGTCCCCTCCCACAATGGACATTGTTAATCCTCACTTTTTTAAGCCATCCAAGTGTCATTGTGTAAATTCAGCATCTTGCTTGATCAAACAGTAAGTCGGATTACAGACTCAATTTCTGCCTGCTACGCGCAAGCACATTTTCCTCAGTAGTTGTTAATTGCATAGCTTGGGATGTTTCACCCTTGTCAGCAGTAGTTAATTGCATAGAGATACATTGAATCTCCTTTTATATATTTTTCTTGTTAAATGATATCCTGGGTTTATGATGGTTCTGGTGAACAATCTGCAGGTTTCCTCTGTAAAGATTATACGCAATAAGCAAACTGGTCAACTGGAAAGTTATGGATTTGTTGAGTGTTATTCTCATGCAACAGCTGAGAAAGTTTTGCAGAATTATAATGGTGCTTTGATGCCAAATACTGATCAGCCATTCTGTCTCAACTGGGCAAGTTTTTCAGGAAATAGAAAAATAGATACTGATTCTGATTGATCCATTTTTGTAGGAGATTTGGCAGCAGATTTTACGGATGCTATGTTACAGGAGAGTTTTGCTACCAAATATCCATCTGTGAAAGGAGCACAAGTTGTCACTGATTCAAATACTGGTTGTTCAAAAGGTTATGGTTTTGTTAGGTTTGGCCATGAGAATGAGAGGACTAGGGCCATGGAAGAAATGAATGGAGTTTATTGTTCAAGAAGCTATGCGCATAGGTGTGGCAACCCCTAAAAAGTCATCTGCATATCAGCAAACATTATTCTTCACAATGTATATCATGAAGCTTGTTGCTACTGCTGAATAATGGCATTTGGCTTTTGCTTCTTTATAACTTTGTCTCAGTGGGTACCTACTCCATCAACAACTTTTCTTATGTTGCCAACTGGTATATGTCTTGGTTGATTATATGAGATTACAGTACTGTTACTGCATATTAGCCTAAAAACAGATAATTCTTGTTGGATTTTAGAACTAGAAATTAACTAAAATATAATAGAAAAGAAAACAAATAATACAAGAGGCAATTTATTGATGGGTTGCACTTTATATAGGTAATGAAATTATAAACTTAGCTAATATCTCGGTAAAGATTAACCAAACAAATAAAAAATTTAAAAGTTTAAATCTTAACAGTTAACTTATCTTAACTTTACTACTCTATCGTACTATTCTCAAATTTTATCTTTAAACAAATATCACATTTTTAACAACTTTGAATCATTCTCCAACATTCCCTCTTAATTCAAAGTTGTAAGACTTCTTCAATCTGATGATATACTTCTCATCACCTTTCAATGGTTGGAGCACATCTCTCTATAATTCTTTTTTTTGGAGCACATCTCTCCAATCTTCTCAATAGAACACTTCTTTCTATTCTTTAACGTGAGCAATTCTCTCACCACTCATCTCCATAGAGCACTTATCTCTATGATGCGTTTTAGTGCACTTCTCACTAACTAGAAGAGGTAGTCTTCTTCAATATCACTTGCACTGTATTTGCTTGTTCTTTATTGTTAACCTTATGATACACCATCAAGTTCGACAGTTCGACTGGGCCTCCTTATTTGGCGTGACTTGTTGGTTCCTGTAGTACTGGTGCAACAAAAGTGTGTTCGATACGAACTTTACTTGGTGATGTGTTCGATACGAACTTTACTTGGCCGGAAGACGGGGACCACGCTGTACTGGCTTACATCGACGGCATTGAACATGCTAGGGTTGCGGAAAATTGTGTGTTTTCGACCCAAGGGTTACCCACGAGTCGGTTCGTAGGGTGGACTAAACCGCCTGCAGACTGAGTTAAACTTAACACTGATGGGGCTGTTCAACAGGGTAGCACGATCTCTACTGCTGGCGGTCTTCTTAGGGATTGGCAGGGACAATGGTGTGGTGGTTTTATCCATCACCTGCACCGCAGTTCACCATGCATAACAAAATTGTGAGGAGTCCATGGGGGTTTCACTTTCGCATGGAACTTGGGTTATCGACGGATCATGCTAGAAGTGAACTCCTTGGAGGTTATCAACATTTTGTCCTCTTCTCTTACTTTTTCAGCTGATGAGGTTTCTTTGGTGACAGGTATCCATGCCATGCTTCAACGAGATTGGGAGGTGCGCCTGCATCACGTGCATCGTGAGGGCAACCAATATGCGGACCACTTAGCCTCACTGGCTAGCCTAGACAATCCAGGATTCCATATTCTGCCCGGGCCTCCCCCGACGGTTCTACACCATATTCACTGGGACATGCACGGCGCGCAGTACCGCCGGACCATGCGTTAATTAGTTTTATCATAGGGTTTTAATTTTCCTCTGTAAAAAAAAAACTTGCAATCCTTTGTCAAATGTCAAAATTTACACTTAAAGCATTGAGACTTCTCTTTATGCCAACAATCTTTATTTTAATGACCAAACTTCTAATAATGGACACATTGAGGAATGTTTCCTTTCTTCTTTTATGGCAGAACCTTTGCTAGATAGGCTCCCTTCACCATCTTTTCAATTTTTTTTCTCATGGCCCTTATTTACTTGATTAGTTTCTCTCTTAATCTCTCCTAGGTCCCTCAAGATCTTTGAGGCTTTGGAACCAAGTTGAAGTTTTTTAAAAAAAATAGAAAAGCATGTATAAGATAAGATAAGATAAAAGAATAAAGTTTATTATCTCATCATAATAATGAACTTGGATGCCTTATATATAGGAAACACAAAAAAATCAGGAACTTTTAGATAGAGATTTTAGACAATAAATATGGCTTATAAGATAAGAATAAAAAACAAACTAAAGACTTATTCAAAAGTAATTTTGATAACTCTATAATTTTGAATTAATTTCCAACACTTCTTCCTGCTTATATTCTTATGCATTTGCGGTATGGATATAGAATCCCTTAATAGTTCCAACATTTTGTTGCTTATGGTAGGGAGTTATCACTGTGTGTTTTTTATTCTTTATTTCCTTGCATATGTTTTCTTCTTCATTTCATTTCTTACGTTTCTATTTGAAAAAGTATGTACTAAATTTTATCTGCTCATATGGTGGTGAAGGGGATGTGCATTTGTGTTAGAAAGGAACCTAAGGAAATTTATGATGCATTGTCTCCATAAACTTGTTTGTTGATAGAGTTGATTACTGTCTGCTTGCCTTTATGGTATTATGTTATGTGCCTAGTTCTGGTGAGCTTTTGCTTGGCCTCTGCCCCATCAAGGAATGGTCTTGGCGAAGGAAGCTGACAAGTATGAGAAATTATTTACACTTTGTGTAGCTAAGTTTTGGTGGAAAAATTCAGTGGCTTTTTATTCCCTAAACTTCCCCTTTTATAAATTTTCTTTTTCTGAAGTACGGAAAAGAAACTATCCTAATGCACGTGGAGCACCTCCCCTAAGAAATAGTAATGCTGAAAATGGAAACATGGCAGCAAGAATTTGACCACTACAGCCTAATCGTTTCTACTTGTGCCTTAATTAATGACAACTTCCTAATCGAAACTGGAAAAAATCAAATGCATAATAAAATTGTGTTGAATATGTGTTAGCATATAATATTCCTCCCTCCTTAGAAACAACCTTGTCCACAAGGCCATTACATATCAAGGTTTGATTTTATGTCAAACAAGTCTTCCTCCACCAAGACGTGCCTTTTGAACTATTTTTTTATCACAACGTGCACAACTTGGTGGACTTTACTCCCTTCAGGAAGAGTAACTTGTATGCCACTACTCCTATATGCTCGATGATTTGGAAAGGTCCATAATATTTTGCAGATAACTTATGCCCTCGTTCTCCAAACAAGGAGTGTTACTGATAAGGATGTAACTAAGATACACCAATCACTTACTTCAAATTGGCATTCCTTCCTTCCTTCCCTTGTCGTAGGTTACCTTCATCCTCCCTTTGTTGGTGAAGTTGGCAAAGGATTTTATCCCTTTTGCGTAGCTTCAAGTCCACATTAGCATCCTTTGAAGACCCGGCTTGTAAAATGTCAAAACTGGAGATTTTTGGCCATATACCACCTCAAATGGAGTGAGTCCAATGGATGAATGGCAGCTAGTATTGTAGCAAAATTCTGTCCACGATAGCTATCGAGTCCACTAGTTTGGGTGCTCCTTTATAAAACAACACAGGTACATTTCAAGGGGGTAGGTTACCTCTGTTTGACCATCTATTTACTGGTGGTAGGATGAAGACAAGTGAAATTTCATCCCCTATAATTGGAATAATTCCTTTCAAAATGAGATGGCAAATAAGGGATCTCGATCATTTACAATTGACTGTGGGATGCCATATAATTTGAGAACATTATCGTAATAGGCTTGAGTAGCATTGCTTGTAATGATAAGTATCGTCAGAGCAATAAAGTAGGCCATCTTGGACAATCGATCTATTACTACCATGATTTTTATTTTTCCTTTAGAATTTGGCAGGCCTGTGATGAAAACCATAGATACTTAATTCCATACTGTAGTAAGTGTGGGTATGGGTTAGAGAAACCAACTGGATGTGCTTTGTTCCTTCCTATTTTGTTAGCATGTGTCGCACGTTTTGATGTTTTCCAATATCTATTTCTTCATTCCTTGCCAGTAGAATTGTGACCATATGCATTAGAGTATTTTGTGGAGCCCTTCATGAGTGGCAAAATGGAAACCATGTATGACTTTTGTTGTTAATGGGGAAGAGGGTAGTAAGTAAACTCGATCTTTGTAGAAGAGTGAACCATCCTTACATGACTATGACCCTAATAGCTCCCCTTCCTAAAAAAGCTTATGTAGCTTTTGCATATCCACGTGATTTTTATTTTCTTCCTAAATGGTCTCCAGTCATGCTGGTATAAGCATTGATATTGCCATCACCTGTGCTAGTTCATGCCTTTGGAATAGAGCATCTGTCTCTGAATTCTCCTTCACCTATTTATATTCAATGGTAAAGTCGTATCCCATTAACTTATTGAGCCACTGTTGTTGAGTTGTGGTAGTGATGTGTTGGCCCTACAAATATTTTAGTCTTTTGTGGTCAATGTGGACCACAAATGTCCATCTCAAGAGATATGGGCGCCACTTCTGGACTGCAAGCATCAATTCTAACGTTTCTTTTTGGTAAGTGGACAAAGCTGCATTTCTTACCTTTAGAGCTTGACTGAAGAAAGCTACGGGTCTTCCTTCCTGAGCTAGTATTGCTCCCGCATCCATATTAGATGCATCACATTCAACAACAAAGGTTTTTTTGAAATTAGGTAGAGCTAATACCGATCCTTGCACCATCACTTGCTTGAGCTCCGAGAATGCATTCTCGACTTGTACAGTCCATTTGAAGTTATCTTTTTTTAACATATCGGTTAAGGGTGTTGCTATCTTTCCATAATCTTTGATGAATTTTTAGTAATATCCTGTCAGCCCTAAAGATCCTTATAGTGCCGATATTAAAGTCAACTTGGGCCAATCCTTTATAATAGCAATTTTGTTTGACTCCATTCTTACTTCACCTCTACTGATCATATGCCCTCAGGGACGTAGCTATGTGGGGGCCAATGGTGCATTGGGCCCCCCAATATTTAAAAAAAATAAATATTTTTTATTTTTAATATATATATATATACAAGGACGGAGTTATTTGGAACTTATTGGTACATTGGGGCCCCCAAAATTTAAAAAATTAAATATTTGGACCCTCTTATCTTAAATTTTTAGCTCCGTCACTGTATGCCCTAGATATTGTATCTTTGTGGTCCCAAAACAACATTTCTCTTTGTTGACATAAAGCTACTAATCAGCTAAAATTGAAAACATGATTTGTAAATGTTGTAAGTGATTTTCCCAGATGGAGCTATGTATCAAGATATCATCAAATAATACTAGAAAAATTTTGTAAATACGGTTGGAAGATATCATTTATCAATGCCTGAAAGGTGGATGGTGCATTAGAAAGTCTAAAAGGCATTACTAAGAATTTGTAGTGACTGTCATGTGTGTGCAATGCGGTCTTCTCCACTTATGTAGAGTGCATTGACATCTTTGAAGGCAAAATGTTGTATCATGATTGTGCAATACATGTGCTAATTTGTAGAAAGATTTTCACATGTATGATGTCTAATTGATCAAGCTTATACATAATTGGAAAACTAATAACCAATAAAATTTGTGCTGCCTAATTACTTTATTTTTTATTTTTATTTTACGCATTGGACTTTGTGTTGATATGCTGCAAGCCTATATTCTATTAAAGAAATGTTATTTTCTTGCGCTTTATGATTTCAATTGAATTTTAATAGGAAATAATTCGTATGAACTTTGACCAACTTTGGTGTTGGCTGGTGGATATGTTTCAAGTGGATTGCCTGCCCAAGTGATGACAATTACATTGCCTAAAAATAAACTTCTTTAACAAAATACAAACTCACTTTATTAAAACTTCTCATTACATAACCTGTTGGAGTTGGGAACTTTACAATGCTTCCATACACTACATATCCTTTGTTTTTCACTCACATGTCTTTTGATTTTGTATAATACATATGTAATGGCCATATTTATAAGGAAGTAGAGTCGGTAATAACTGACTACAATACCAGCCTCAATGAAGTTGTCCAAAGGAGTTCAAAGACAATTTGGCTTGATATTTTGACCAAGTCAAATACAACTCATAATCTAGAAGCATGTATTAAACCAAGTTTAGTTTCTAACATCCTCAGTTAGATTTGGTTTAATCATTTCGAGCATGTTCTTCAACTTATAAAATAACTCAGCTTTCAAAGGTTTTATGAAAATATATGTTATTTGATCTTCAGATGCCCAATAATTAAATATAATTTCTTTATCTTTAACCAAATCTCATTTGTAGTGATGTTTAAGGTCAATATGCTTGCTTTGAAAAATATCAAATTCTTTGTTAAGGTGATTGTTGATTTGTTATCGTAGTAGATTGTCAATGGACCATCTTGTTGGTGTTGTAATTCATTAAGCATCACCCGCATCCAAATTGTTTGAGTAGCACAATTTGTTGTTGCTTTATACTTTGCTTATGTAACTGAAAGAGCAACTACTTGTTGTTTCTTTGAAGACCGAGAAAATGCTCCAGAACCAAAATGAAAGACATAACCTGAAGTGTTTTTTCTCTTTTCAACAGCAATAGCCCAATCACTCTGTATATCCAGTTAAGCATATCTTTTTTTATTATTTGAATAAAATATGCCACCATCAATCATACTTTTAATATATCTTAAAGTTTGTTTTGTGGTTTGCCAATGAGAGTTCATTGTGAATTGATAAATATGCACACAATTCCCACTCCATAAACAATATCTGGCCTAATTGCAATTAGATACCTCAAACTTTCAATAAATCTTCTGAAGTTTGTTGCATCAACCAAATCACCACTATCATCTTTCACAAGCTTTATCCTTTCTTCAACTGGTGTTAAAATTGGTTTGCACACATCCATCTCAAATTTCTTTAAAATATCTTTTACATATATTTCGTTGTGAAATAAATATGCCTTCATCTGTTTGCTTTACCTCGATAATAAGAAAGTATGACATTAATCTCATATATGCCATCTCAAAGTAAGCAATCATGTCCTTCTTGAATTCCAACAACAGTCTTGAAGTATTACTAGTAAAGTTCAAATCATCTACACAAAGACAAATTGTAATAATGTCTTCTTCCTTGTTGATCTTGATATAAAAAGTATGTTCATATGGACACTTATAACAACCATGTTCAATGAAACAAGTATTAATATGAGTATAACATGCCATAGGTGTTTGTTTATGACCATACAATGCCTTCTTTAGCCAATAAACCTTATCTTCTTCTCTTTGCTTTACATATCATGGTGGTTGCTCAACGTATACTTCTTCTTCAAGTACACCATTCAAAAAAGCTAATTTAATATCCATTTGATAAATCTTCCAATTAATTTGAGCGACAAGTGAAATGATCAAACATATAGTATACAATCTAGCAACAGGTGCAAATACTTCAAAATAATCATAACTGACTTTTGCTTCTATCCTTTTGCAACTAATCTTTAAAGCAGTCCACTTCTCCATTGAACTTATATTTGTCTTGTATACCCATTTGACACTGATAGGCTTCTTTTCTTTTGGTAAAGTGGTTAAATCCCATGTTTTATTCTTTTCTATGACACATATTTCTTTAACCATTGCTTTAATCTAATGACCATCATTCACTCCTTCCTCAAACATTACTGGACCACAATCTGCAAAGAAAGCATAATAGACAATAACTTCATCATCATTGTCATCATCACTTACTTGATAATCTTTCAAATAAGTGGGTGGATGACATTGTCATTGTGAGTGCCTAAGTGAAGGTGAAGTAGAAGGAGATGGCACTTCGGGATCAACATGAATTGGCTCTTCAGGAATTGGAGGTGAAAATGACTATCTAGTTTGATTAGTTGTTTTCAATTTATTGTTTATGAACATTAGTACTGGCAATGATTTCTTTTCTTTTTTTGACCAATCCCACATTCCATCTTCTTTAAAAGTAACATCTCGGCTAATGATCACTTTTTGAGTCTTTGGATTATAAAGCTTATAACCTTTTTGTTTTCATGTTGTAATCGAGAAATATACATTTTTCTGCCTTGTCATATAGCTTCTTTCTCAACTCATTAGGCACTTGTGAATATACTATGCAACCAAACACCCTCATATGACTAAGATTAGAATTTTTTCCACTCAATACTTCTTGTGGAGTTTTATCACGAGTACTTATTTAAAATATAGACCACACAAACCTAGACCTCTGCCCAGAAACTTTTAGGTAACTTCTTACAAAATAACATAGTTCTTACCATATTCATAATAGTTCTGTTTTTCTTTTCTACCACTCCATTTTATTAAGGAGTGTGCCTAGTTGTTAGCTAATGCTTAATTTTATACTTTCTTAAGAAATCATTACAAGCAGTATATTCAATGCCTTTGTATGTTCTCAAAGTCTCGAAAGATTAACCACTTTATTTTTCAATATACCCTACAAAATTTATAAGTAATTGATATGCCTCAGATTTCCACTTCAAAAAAAAACCTACACCTTCTACTATAATCATCAATAAATATAATAAAGTATTTGTTAGCTCCATTTGATAGAACCTCTATATAACATAGATCTGAATGCACGACCTCTAGTGGATGTTTGGTTCTCCATGCCTGCTCTGTAGGAAATGGATCTTTATATTTTTTTCCCATTACACATGACTCACAAATCTGGTCAAGAACTTGAATGGTTGGCAAGCCTGAAACCTACTCTTTGTTTGTAAAAACTTAATGCTTCCAAAATTCAAGTACCCAAGTCATATATGTTATAGGCAATTATCATTAATAGCTATAGTATTACAACAAGAAGTAGTATTGTAATTAAGATATATTGGAAATAGACAATTATATTTCATTCTCATTTTTAGAGTCATGCCCTTTTTTATATCACTCACGATGCATATCTTTACTATAGTATAAATCATAACCCTTTTATGATAGTTGTCCAATGCTTAATAGATTCTAGTAAATAGTAGGAGCATAGTACACCTCATAAATATAATTTAAAGATCTATTCTTCAATTTTATAACAATCTTTCCTCTTCATAAAACTGGAATCTAGTAGCTATAGACAAGCTTTACTGAAGAATGAAATAATTCATCTAATTCGGCAAAAACTTCTTTGTTTCCACTTAAATAATTGCTGCAACCCAAATCTAACAACCATTGATAGTAGTCACTGTTACTAGTTTCATGAACGACCATCAACAAGGTCTCTAGGTTATTATTCTCAACGACTACAACTTGATTATCTTTATGTTCTTGTCTTCTAGCACGACATTCTTTAATATAGTGACAATATTTTTTACAATTATGACACTAAATATGTGACTTGCAGTCAAATCGATAGTGACCAAACTTTTTGCACTTGTAACATTGAATATTGGATTTATCCTGAAGAGATTCGCTCTCCTTTGCTCCTGGTCTAGAATTGTGTAACACCTTAATATATACCCTGGAAGTATTATAGCATGTCTAGGGTGTATTAATAAGTGAACATAATGAATTAAGTGCATCTTAGTAAGAGACACTATGATACTTAATGTAAAATATATGGGTTAATGGGTAATTTGTTCATTTGACATGGACATACATAGTTAGATGTGAAATATTTATGGGAATTTTTGATATGTTGCTTGCATTTATGAATGTGATGTGAGGGGAATTGGTAAAAGAAGTATCCCATTTGCTTATGGAATTTTGTTGGTTAAATTGGATATGTTTTTGTGTTACTCTTGCATGATAAAACTAAAGTTAGTTGATTTGGGATATGTACCTCACTGTTTGGATAGGTTCTACTAAACATACTTCTGTAATTTAGCCATATCTTTTCCTTTAGACCTTCAAATTGGATAATTTCAATTGGAGATTAAAATAGAGACATAGATCTACAAATTTCATGAAGGCTAAGAGTTTTGAATTCTATTTTGAAGTTGAGCTCTGGCTACTATCCTTGGTTTCGAATAGCCTATAGTGTTTAGGGTATAACTCCCTATATAATTAACCAAATTTCATAAAATTCATGCCATTAAAAACTTAATACATAAGGGAATGATATTGATTTATAAGATTGTAGGCCAATGTGGGAAGTAAAGGAAGAAGAAGGACCAATATGCAATTTTTGTAAAGTTAACACATGAATTAATTGGATTAAGGCATGTGTGACTAATAATAATAAGGCATGTGTGTCCAATAGGGATGAAGCATATGCGTGAGTCTTGAAAGCTCTAGAATAGGGATATGGAGATGGGAGATGCGCAACATTTTGGGGGTTCCAAGTTCAAATTTTTCTCCTCTTCATTTACCTTCTTCATCCCATCATTTTTTATGTAAGAAATCAAGCCAATCTTAGGTGAAAATCAAGGTAAAAGTTAGGGATTTTCTCTTCACGTTTATCTCTTCATAATTTTCTTATGAAGGAATGAAATGATAAGGACGGAAGTGGGATTAAGAGGTATATTTTTGGTGTTTCTAGTTGGTGAGTCAAGCAAAGTCAAAGAGGAAGGGAAGGAAAGGCAATAGAAGACTTACTTTGTCAATTTTCAGGTTTAGGACTTCACTTAGTTGATTTCTATATTTGTGTATGATTTAGTGGATATAAACATGTGGAATTGTTGCTAGGATGTTGCTTTGGTGTTATTTTAGTGTTACTTTGCATGAACTTAGTTGTATATGACAAGAGAATATCATTTAGTGAAATTCTATCTAGGGTTTGTTTGAGTTAGTCACATTAACTCAACCTACAGACCTCAAAATTTTGTTATTTTAGTTGAATATGAAACTTAAGACATACAAATAAATATCTCTGGAAGGGACTTTGATCTAATTCTAGCTCTATGACCTTTAAATTTGAGATTTAAAAAAAAAGGTGACCTAATGTTGCCCTTGTTTTGGAGCAGCTTATGATATTTTGCCTATATCTCGTAGAAATCCAAATGATCTAATTATTGGTGCGATAGAAACTATAGACATAGAGGAAAATATGTTTAGAAGACTCAAAACACAATTCTAACTTTTTCTATATGCATATTAAGGAACAAGTAGTGGTATGAATGGAGAGAGTGTCTGTCACGATTGTGACATTTTTTTCATTTCTGATTTTTATCGAACCTTATCCGAACCTTTTTGACTGTATATGAAACCTTTCAAACACCTACAAATAAATGACATAGGACCTAACATATGGGTGATTAAACGTTGAAACTTAATATTGAACATAATGCACGCTAAAGAAAGCTTACTTGTACATAAATGATTAGTATGCATATTTATTGTTCATATGTGTATAATGTGATTATATAAATGTGATTTTGATACCCTTCTAATGTTGGTAAGTTTTGACTTGCACGTATGAACATAGATAAAGATTTTATGACTTGAAATGTATATCATTTGATTTGTCAATATATGAATTATGAAATTAGAAAATGGTTAAAAGAAACGTTACAGTGCCTACTTTATTGTCTTGATTGTGGATAAATAAACATGCCTATAGGGTTACAATATAGTTGCTACAATTTGACACCACCGGTGTCCACAATTCGATACCTTTGGGTATCCACAGTTTGATACCTTCTGGTATCCACAATACCCGTTATCCACACCCATGGAAAATGTCTAGAACTAACACATAAAGTCAAGTAAAGAGATGAAAATAATAAATATAGTATGACAGCATAAATAATCGATACATGAATGAACATTTGCATTTGTATTTATAATTTGTATCATTGAGCATTGAATATCAATGTTTGAGTTTTACAGGTGAATTTATAGTATATGAATAAAATTTGGAGCATGTTTGCATTATTTATTTGATTAAGTATGCTATCATTATTTATATTTGTGCGATGTTCATGAATATATGTGCTTGGCAGATGACTGCTGTGAGTAGTCATCCAAACTATGTGTTTCATCACTAAGCTTTCAAGCTTAGCACGAGTGTTAATCTGTATGGATCCAAGTCATAGGAGTGAGGTACAAGAATCATCTGCAGAGATAAGGCCAATAGATAGAAGAAAAATACTTAT
Source organism: Erythroxylum plowmanianum (assembly GCA_025531925.1). NCBI lineage: Eukaryota > Viridiplantae > Streptophyta > Magnoliopsida > Malpighiales > Erythroxylaceae > Erythroxylum > Erythroxylum plowmanianum. Next base: position 43,069,404 of record JANVCQ010000231.1, read on the forward strand.
GGAAAGCGTTTTAGTTCAAGATGATTATAAATGTAATGATTAAAGGAAATTTTCTTTTGAATTATCATATAAATGTAAAAATGTAAAAATGTTTTACTATTGTTAATTGAAAATGTTAAGCATTGGGGAGTTTGATAATGTGTATATGTATAGTATTGAACCGAAATGCATGTCGTGAATGTGTATACAGGAAATTGGTTGCGTTATATGTGAATGGTTGTAGGTAATGTATAGGGGGTGTTACAAATTGGTTCTGAAAATTTTGCCTTCTCTGCATCTGAAATTTGAACTTCTTTAAGTATGTTCTATTTTGTCGATTGCAGCTTCCTTCTAACTTCTCAAATTTACTTGGGCTTTTAAAACTTGCTCCATTGTGTTTGGTGATTTTTCATTCATAAGCATTTTGTGGGACTCTAATAAGTCTTGTAAATCAATGAGAGTCATGGACTCCAAACCTTTAGACTCTTCAATGGTTGTGATACTATAATCAAATAGACTTGTCAATGTGTGCATGATCTTCGCCACGATATCTTTCTTAATGATTTCATGACCATTATTTTTCATCTCATTATTCAATTTTTTCATTCGTGAAAAATAATCATGAATACTTTCATTTGTCCTTGCTCTATCAACTTGTATTGTCTCTTTAAACCTTGTAGTCTTGTTCATTTAACCATGTCTACTCCTTTATACGTTTTGAGCAGAATATTCCAAGTCTCCCTTATTGTTTTAGCATGAAATATTTTTTCAAGAATCGGCAACTTAACAAATTGACAAATTAAAAACAAAAATTTTTTCATTTAATAGACGGTCACTAACTTTTTTTTTTTTACTGCCGACAATTTTTCTTTCTCTAATAAGCCTTTCTCCAAAATTTCACCATATATGTTGTTTCTCAAATATAACTCAATCAAATATTTCCACAATGCATAATTGTTTTAGCCATCAAACTTGAAAATAGATAATTGCATTGGTTGAATTTCAATTGTTGAACTCAAAGCTATCTTGGTCTAATTGAGCACTTTAACCGAGCTTTGATACCAAATGTTGATAATTAGATTGCCTAGAAATAAACTTTTTTAATAAAATACACACTCACTTTATTAAAACTTCTCACTACACAACTTGTTGGAGTTAGGAACCTAACAATGCTTCCACATACTACACAACCTTTCTTTTTCACTCACTTTTCCTTTGATTTTGTACAATGCATATGTAATGGCCAAATGGCCATATTTATAGGGAAGTAGAGTGGCTAATAACCGACTATACCAGCCTCAATGAAACTGTCCAAAGGAGTTCAAAGATAATTTGGCTTGGTATTTTGACAAGTCAAGTACAACAAATTATCTAGAAGCATGTTTTAAACCAAGGTTAGTTTCTAACACCAAGGCTTCCATAGTGATGGTGACTCTAATAATACAACAGTAAGTTAGACTCCCCCTAGTTGGATTGGCTTTGTTCAATCCAGTTGCCTCATTCACATAATCTGGCAGATATTTGTGGGAAGGGATTGATTCTGATTTCAGTAACGAGGATCTGAAGTTGCCTTTCTCCCAATTTGGTGAAGTTGTTTCAGTGAAATACCAGTTGGAACACGATGTGGTTTTGTGCAATTTGCTAATACGTACCAATATCACTTCCACATCATGTTTTGTTATAACTAACAGCTGCTGAGGAATCAACATCTCTATATAATGTTCCAGGATCTTGTTTTCAGACCTTAGAGATTATATATGGCACCATATTGAACGGTCTTTACAGAAAGAATGTTAGAGGATACACTGCTGAACTTAAATGGAACTGAAATAGGCAAGCAAACGGTTCGGCCTTTCTTGGGTTCGTAGCCTGAAAACAACCAGGTAAATGTGTCCCAGCGTGAAGTAGGGTAATCCCGGCAATGCTATGTTAGAAAAGCATGTCCTGTAATGCCCTACTCTTTCCTTGTCAAAGTGCCTAACATGCCTTACATTTTACATTTGATGATGGCATATGACAACAGCAGTTTATACTGCTGATAGTATTAAACCTATTATATGGTCTTGGATGGAACTACTTAATCTTCTGTGACCAAATCCTGAGATGGCTTTCCAATTGCTTTTGCTCTGGACATGTAATGTTGTTATGCTTTCCTCTATCATTGAATGCCTTGCTTTGATTTGATATCTTGACAGTGGAGAAGACGGGATCATTGTAATCAATGGAATGGGGCATATTTTGAAGGGCAAGGCTAACCGAATGAAGACCCAAGCATGTTTGTTACTGCTGCAGCTTCATGGTGTTCTTGACCTGCGAAGTTCAAACATGAACAGCTTATAATCTGGACTTGTAACAGACAGGCTACGGTTGAAACTCCGGCTCCCAGTTACCGCCTTGGCTATATCTGTACTTTGGAGAGTTAGCATGATTGAAAATGCAAGTAGAGGAGTTGTGCTAGGATTGTAACGGTAACTTAGAACTACTTTTAGTCTCTGCTTTAAAAGTCTTCTTAAGTGGCGGAAATTTATCCAATTCACTTTCGAATTGAATTCATTAACGAATTATATTTAATTACATTAATAAGATTGAATTCAATTCAATTTATACTGTTTGGAACAAATTCAGTAATATTGGAATTGAATTCAATTACATTATTTGAAGTACAATTAAAATGAATTATTATTTCATATAATATTTTTACCTTTGACTAACAAATATGAAATTTTTAATTATTATTATAAAATTGAAAAAGATGTAGTGAATAAATTGATACAATTTGATCAAAAGATTTCATGATTTATTCTATATTTTTTAAAAAAATATCATATTTCTCTAAATTTACAATAATAATTTCATAATTAATGTAAAATTACAATTTTCAAATATAAAAAAATAAAGAAAAATTAATATGATTATTAATCATATATAAATATTATTTATTAGGCAAAAATGAGTGAGAAATTCTCATAGTCTTGTTAAATTTATGCAAGTGAATTCAATTTCAATACTTGAAGGAGTGAATTCAATTTGTAAAGAAGATAGCCTTTAATTACATGCATAAATTGAAATTATCTCATTTTTGTATTTCCAAACAGCTTAATTGAATTCAATACAATTGAGATGTTTCCAAACAACAAATCAGTAATTCGACCCCAGAAACTTGCCAAGCTTCTGCATTTTTTTCTTAAAACTCCATTTCAACTGACAATACCATCGTATAGATCAGAGATAGAGTCCTGAAATCTCTGAACTGGTTTGACAAGAAACTGTTTCTCTTTAAAACTCCTGGAATGTAGATGTGGGCCAAAGAAATTTGAGAAACTGTTCTAAGAAAGCGAAAGGACAGATTCTAAGCAGACCCTGAAAACATTTCATCCTACCCACTTTGAGCAGAACACAGCCTAGACTAGCACCGTAGCTGCCATGTAGCTGCTGTTAATCTTGTCTTTTGTGGAATGCAAATCCCTCCATGATTGGAAATGAAATATCTGTATTGAAAAGGACTGTCTGCCCATACCTTGCTTGCCTGAACCTAAAAGTGGAAATAGATGCCTACAAGTATAGTGCTGTCCATTCAGGCCAGGTTGGCTTCCACAAATAGATCCAATTGCATAATTCACTGCCTACTTAGTTTGCTGAGGTAACCCAAAAGGTACAAAAGGTTCTTACTTAAGAACCTAACCAATGTATGCCAACCTTTGCCTATTCAGAGAAATCAAAAAGAAATATTCATTATGAAAGAGTCTATCTATTAGCCTTTTTTTAGAAATTAAAAATTTTCATTAAAGGAAACAAAAATACAACAGAGAGTCAAATAAAACGACAACGTTCACGTTTACACTTAATAGACAAAAAACGACAACGTTCAATAATTGCCTTCAACAATTAGGATAAAACAATCTTGATCTTTCTCGAAGCTTCATTCATTTACTCGATTTGGGGATTTGTTGCGAGCATCGGAGCCTAGCGGAGGATGCAGAGTTAGCTGGGGTGGCTCGCTCCGCCCTCGCTAGCTATATAGTCCTCAAGTATGTGGTAGCCTTCGAGTCACCTTAGTCAGTTTAAGGATAAGATTGTAAATGTTGAATCTCCTCAAATTCTCTCTTTAGCATAATTTTTATTAGGTCGTTATTGTCGTTGTATCGTAAAAAGAACCATTCAATTAACTATAAAATTCTCTTTATTAATGCAAATAAAAAATTTTCTTTATTTTTTTCTTTTTTGGCATAAAGGGTCACCATTTTTCTTCTTATTTTCCATTTCTTTTTCCAAAAGAAGGTTCTACTGTGATCGGATTTTGGAAGACAATTTGTGTCATGTACAACATCATAGCCGACTATTCTAAGCATGGAAGAGTCCGCTGCGTTTATCTCTATCAGCAGATATTGACTTCTGATTCTTTATTTTTTTTTGGTTGGAACTACTTGCCTTGAACTTTCTCAATCCAAAATGATCCTTGCTTTTATAGGTGTAGGATACAAATTATGACTCTTCATAAGACTAAAGCATAAGAAAACAAAAGAAATACGAGAAATTAATAAAAACCATATAATAAGCACAGCATAACAATGGTGGATTAGTTATGAGAAAGCACATCATTAAATTAAAGTAATCCCTTAAATTAGCACGTTTCAAAACAAGACTTAGTCATCAAGTTTGATGTTTTCTAGATTAATTCTGAATTTTTATTTACATATGGTATAATATTGTTCGTGATATGAAAATGACTCATGACTTATCACATGCCCTTTTGCTACAAACAAAAATCAATGCATAAAATAACTAATTAAATCAATATCATATAGTTGACATTTGTAATTTTTTAACTTTTTCTTGAGGTACTAATTAAACTCTTAATCATTCACTAGTTAGTTGTCCTTTCCTTTTCTCTTCATGAATTCCTTATATGCATATATATACTTAGCTGCTATGCCAAGCTTTGGTATCTTGCAAAGCTATACGTTTAAGAGTAAAGAGAAAAACGTAATGAACAAATAGGTGCTTAAAGCGTTTATAGCTTTGTGAAGAGTAAGGAAGATTAAGAGAAATGTATTTAGCTTTACTTTTCAATCTCTTGAAAGAGTCCTTATCATGCAAATATGCTTTTGTCATCCTTGAATATATATTTGATAAAAAGGACAAAGTCTATAAAGTACAATAATTGGAGCAATAGCCTTCTTTTCATAAATATGTTCTTGTTCCTTTATCAGGAATAGGATGTTTGTGCATCAGTTGCATATACTCAATTTAGTATATACTAATTTTCACCAACTTCAATGATACAAAAAATGCATGATTTTATCATATTTAAAGGAGGACCAGATCTCTTTTCATTATTCTGTACCTACTCTATTATATAAAAATCTACGTATTTAATAAATGAGACAGACAAAAATTGAACGACTGAGATTGCTTGAGAACAGCTCATTTAAAGGTGTTTGAAGTCATTCTTTGATGCATTATTTACTTTTAATTATTCAATCTTTTTATTTCCTAAAAATCCTCATCTTGCCATTATAGATAATCCTCAATTGTTAAAAAAACAATATTTTTAAAACTAGATCGAAAATTAAACTGATAAGATAAGAGGTTTAAGATCTAAAAGGTTCAACCGATATTAGACTGTCATCAAACTAGCTAAATATTAAATAAAGCTGAAAATTTTGAAATATATTTGAAAAAGATTGTGTTTATTTATCAAAAAAATTGAAGTTTAATTGAAAAAATTGATAAATAAAAATAATTAATTTATTTTGATTTATAAGAATTTATTTGTTTATAAAAATTAATTGATTAATTAATTAATTGATCAATTTTTAACAATAAGATTTATTAAAATAAATGAAACTGGAAAGTTGAAAATTGAATTAAAAAATTAGACGGTTTAAAACTTTTATAATTAAATCAGCCAAATAAGATGAGTTTTGAAATAGTTGGTTAAACAAACTTGGAAGGTACCTGAGAAATTTACGAGAACTAATGAATAGTTAACAGCAAATTGGTTAAAAGATTAGACACTAATTACTGATTTCTTGGGTATTTCACTTAGAAGAAATGTGAAACAAATTGCGTTTGCTTTATTTTTAATATCTTTCTGCTCAACAATAAACGTTGAACAATGTGCAAAAACAGGCATGAGAAGAACCGAATTAAGATCACTTAGCTTTGTTTAATTACCAACTACCAATTTCTTTATAGAGTAGGGCTATGCTACCATTCTTACTAATTTCTTTATAAACAGTAAAGTAAGATGTTTAAACTTTCGTTATAAAATTGATTAAAGATTCAATAAAGCTAAACCATTTGAAATATAATAAAAAAGATTATCCTTATTCATAAAATCATTTAAAGCTTAATTAAAAATGAGATCATTAAATAAAATTAATTAGTTTATTTTGATTTATAAAAATTTATTAATTAATAAGAATTAAATGATTAATTAATAAATTGATCAATTTTTAATAATAAGAGTTAAAATAAATTAAACTAAGGATTGAACAATTCAAAATTTATATGATTAAATCAACCAAATCGATTAAGTTTTTTAATGATTGATTACAACAAAGAACAAAAGAAGCATAAGATTGGAGACGATTAAAGAAAATTAACACTTAATTATCCCATCAAGTAAGAAGATAATGTTTATAATTATTCAAAGTCAGGAACCAAAGTCCATTAAATCCTGATTTATTATGACAAAATCTCGAAACTCCACAAATAAAACGCCGTAATAATTTATTAGTCTCAGAATAAGTAAAAGTTAAACATGTGCATCTTCATAATATTAACTAAGACTCAGGATTTCCCACATGAATGTCGTGTATTTTTAATTTTATTCTTAGAGTATACCTTAATCATCATCGTCATACCCAATTTGAAATTTCACAATAAAACGAGGTTTAGAGAGGTCTGATAATACGCAATTTTACTCTTATATAATAAAGAGACTATTTCTAGCAGACCCGCAGATGTGACAATAAAAGAGTGATGCAGGTTAAAGAGTATATCTTAATGAATTTTAATAAGCTTTTTTCTTATGTAATACACATTAAATTAATTTCAGTAATCCTACAAAAAGACATTAATTAGCAATATGGATTGAATCATTCAACATTTTCTTGCCTTTTTTTTTTTGACATCTTTCACACCCCAATATGTATGAAAGAGTTCTTAACGCACCTACGTCAAACCCAAAGTTTGAAAAATCTCCATAAATATAGTTATTGGTTTTAAAAATTAGATCGAAATGTAAGATAATAAATTTAAGGTTCAAAACGTTTAATCAGTATTAGACCATTGTAAAATTAATTCAAAATTTAATAAATTTAAAGAATTTGAAATATAATTAAAGAAGATCGTCCTTAATTTATAGTTTATTTGAAAAATGAAACTATTAAATGAAAAATAATTAGTTTATCTTGGTTTATAAAAATTAACTAGTTTATAAAAACAAAATAAATAATTAATAAATTGATAAGATTTTACAATAAAGATATTATTAAAATAAATTAGTTAACAATCAAACTAAAAAATTGGTCGATTTAAAATTTTTACAATTAAACTATTCAATTTTTTAATCATTGATTGCAAGAATAATTTTCCAAAAGATTGGTAAATAAGGTTCTAAAATTAAAATTCAATATAATCCTTTGAAATTTTAGAGCATTCCACTAAGAAATTCATATTTTAACAATAAATATTTCAATTTATTTGAATTAAGTATTTATGACGACATTTAATTATTATTATTATTATTTTAATTCTAATATTCATATTGCATTAATTAAAATAATTACAACATCTGCATCCTCTTGGATTAATATAGCAACTAAATAGCCGTCTTGATCGTCTTGAATGAGAGAGTCAAATCTCATCTGCTTCCTTTGTCCTTCCTTGCCCACCAGTTCCTTAATCAGCCCTTTTCCCTTATCGCTTTCTTCGTCTTCTCTATAAAATCACGCACTTCCACCAATTTTCACCTTCAAATCCCCACAACCCTCCACTTACACAGAGCTCGAGTTATTGGAAATGGAGGTGGAGGTACCATTGGCACCTACAGACTTCAACTTTGACAGTAGTGCTTGTTCTTCACCTTACATGACTGCTCCTTCTAGTCCTCAGCCGTTTGGCAACTACTTCTTCAGTGCTCCGACAAGCCCCACTCGTATGTCCTCTCTCTGTCGCGGGCTTCGTGGTGGTAACATCTCTTCCAAGTCAAGAAGACATGAGAATGATGACGAGGAGAAGAAGAACAGGACCAGGAAGGAAGAAAATGATGGTGGAGATTTTGAGTTCAGTTTTAGTGGCCATTTGGAACTTACTTCATTGTCTGCAGAGGAACTATTTGATGGAGGAAAGATCCGACCTTTGAAGCCCCCACCGGGATTAGACAATTCGTCTCTTAGGTCAAGAGCTATGAGAGACTTCGACCCTTTTCAGGTTGAGACCAGTAGACGAGAATGTAACGACCATCTGAATCAAGAACCAGAACAACAAGTACCACATCATCGAGGAAGAGAAAGAATTTCCAGATCTTCTTCTTCACGTCAAGCACGTAAAGGTAGCAGATCTTTATCACCTTTACGTGTATCTGACATCGTGTTAGAAGATAATCAGGAGGGCACAGTTTCAACAAGTAACAAGATCACATATACTTCAACAACTGCTACAAGTAACAGTAGTACTAAATCTTCCTACGTGTCTTCGATCCTCTCGGCTATGTCTTTGTCCAAGAGGCACAGAAAATGGAATCTCAAAGACTTTTTGCTCTTCAGAAGTGCATCAGAGGGAAGAGCAACGAGCAAAGATCCGTTAGCGAATTACCTAGTTTTGTCTAAGAAAGAGGCGTTGGAAGACGTCAGAAACTCAAGTTTTCGATCAATGGATCGCTTAGGGAGTTCCCGGCGGCGAGGACCGCCGGTTTCTGCCCACGAGATGCATTACACCGTGAACCGGGCGGTGTCGGAGGGGATGAAGAGGAGGACTTACTTGCCGTACAGGCAAGGGCTTTTGGGTTGCTTGGGGGCCAATGCCGCCGCTGTGCATGAGATCTCTAGAGGTGTTGGGTCTTTGACACGTGTATGAATCTCATCCGCTCGATCTTGTCATTTTATTTTTATTTATTTTCTATTTTATCTCTTTTCTTGTCCCACCATCCTTTCTGTTTCATTTTTTGACATTTTCATTTACTTGTTCGTTAAACAAATACTAGTGTATGTCACTTTCCATTGAAATGGACACAAATTGTACATAATAAAACTATTGGTGATAAATTGAATATTTAAGAGTGCATTACTTGTAAACTTGGGCAAGTAATGTATGTTTAACAAGTAGAGTGAAGTTGAATTTGAACCGATAAGAAAAGAGATTTAAACTTTAAAGAAATAATTAGTATTGATTCTTATAAAATTAAAGAATTTAAAATATAATTTAAAGATATTAATTAAAAAAAGATTGTTAAATTAAAATTAATTAATTAATTTTAGTTTGTAAAACTTATTAATTTTCAAAATTGGCTAATGAATTAATAAACATATCATTTTTTAATAACAAAAGTTATTAAAATAAATTGAACATAAAAATTAAAAATCGAATCGAAAATTTAGCCGGTTCAAAGTTTTTATGATTAAATCATCTGAATTAGTTAGATTTTTTAATCATTAAATTTTCCAACTAGATTTTGAATCAATCTCTAAAAATTGTACGCAATTGATGAAACTAAAATTAATCTATTAATTTGGAACAAGATCACACTAGCTCAAAATTGCAATTCTTATCTAGCAATGTCTTAAAAATGCAAAAACATTTGGTTGGACTTGTGTCTAATGTTGTATCAATAACTTTCAAACACTACCAATAAAGATGATAAAAGTTGGCAAACAAAGTTTCCATAACCAACAAGCAGAAGCTGCTGTAGTTAAGCTAATTCTAGACTATAAGGCTCTCCAGTTCTTTCAGAAGTAATGGATTTTGTCTTATGCATGGAAGTATATTCTGAGCACATTAACTGGAATGGCTTTTCACCTATGTCATTGGCCATTACTGTAACGTTTGCAATAATGGGCGAAATTCTCTATGATCAACACATTTAAGTATTAATTTTGCTTATGAAAATGATGTTGGTAATGATGAGCTTACTCAGTCTGAGACTTCTAATTCACTATAGTTTCTTTGCATAGTTGCTGGAGATGATGATTCTTGTTATAGATCGTGTGTGTTTATGAATGTTACTGCAACTCCACAATGCAGATTCTGTTGTTAAGAGTAAAAAACATATGATCTTTAAGACTTTGGATTTCAATAATGATCAATCATTCCAAATAAAATTTACAATCTCTCTACATTGACATGTCATTATGACTTCGTATTCTATATCACTCGTCAACTGATGAAGGAATGAGTTTATAACATTGTCTTGATACCATGAGTTAGTAAGAATAGAGTAGGTTAGCATTCAATTATCTTGTGATTCAAGAACGAGGGGAAGATGTACACTTTTTCTTCAACTATGATTCAAATGCACTTATTATTTTATAACGTGCATTTGAATAATTAAGAAACTTCTAATTTAAATTTTAATTAAAAAATAATTAAAAAACATACATGATATGAACATCAAATGTGAATTAATTAAATATTATTTATATGACAATTAAACTCACTCTTAAATTTGAAACAAACTAATTAAATCCGAATAAAACTAACAATTTATTATAATTAGATTAAATTATTAATCTAATTGATTCGAATCATATTTAAACAGATGAATTATGTTATCTGATTAATGATATTTCGTTAATTCACGTTAAATATTTATAATATAAGCGTTTTTGTTGTTATTACGTAACTAAAATTATTTTAAAATGAATTTTTCTAAAAATTAAAAATTTAAAAAATTAAAAGACTCTTTACATTTTTTAAATGAATTATTTTTAAAATTTTTTAATTTTAAAAATTAAGAGATTTTTTATAAATTTTTAAAATGAATTTTTTTTACCCATCCAAGTTCAACACTGATGTACCACTTCCATTTTCGCTACTGCAATCATCATTACCACACTGACCACTGCCTGATTTCAGCCATCATTGTCCACTTGAAAGTTGAAAGCCGAGTATCGCTCTTCTGATATTTCTTCGCGTTGAAATGTTTTCTGGGTTTCATTGGATGAGTGTTTCCAATACCAAGTTGTGTAAACCTCGTCAAGGTTCCAAGATCTATAGCCATATGCTTGCAATTATATTGCAAGCATAATCATTTCCCATTTCAAAAGTCTCCCCACGTCCATTCAAGCGATAGGATGTATCTTATAACGTTAGGTGCCTGAATCCTTTGGTCTACTAATTCTGGATTAATCTCGTGTAACTCATCTCAACCATTTATCTATGTGAAAAATCAGGTCCCGTAAGATTTGAGAACGGGTGGCTGTTTCCGTTTTTAACGGCTAGTATGTGTTCTCTCTATGACTCTATCCCATTTATATTTGATCCCGTTAGGTTTATTGTAATATAGGAAGTGATTCTAATTTTTATAATAAAAGTGCATTAAAATTAGTGAAATAATAAAAATGCATTAATATTATATTTGTTGAAAACTTATTCCATAACTTAATATTTAATGCTAAAATTTTAAGTTAGTCTCAGTTATATGTATTTCTTTAAATATTCAATACAATTGCATGTATAACTTATAATAATTTAATAAACCAAAGAATTTTATTATAACTATTTCACATATTTAAAGTGAATTAAAATTTAAAATTTTTAAATATTGAAATTATTAAACTTTTTTAATAATTATTAGCGAGTAAATTAAAGTTTAAAATTTTAAAATATTGAAATTATTAAACTTTTTAATAATTATTAGCGCATGAAAAATAAATGAGGCTTGATAAACTTAAGGTCTTATTTGATAACCAGTAATAAGAGATGAGAATGAGAATACAACATTTATTCTCTAACTTTTATGTGTTTCGTTATTGGTAATAGATAAAATAGGGAATTAAAAAAATCACAAAATTGGAATGAATCCTTAAAAATCCTGAACTTTTATTCCTAAGAGGGGTGTAGGTATAAACTGGAATAAAAAATTAGAAATAAGAGATAAAAAATAAAATTAGAATATTATCAACATATTGATTCTAATCAAAATATTATCACCAAAATTACATATTGCAATCTTTTATATTAATTCCTTTAATAATTAATTTATTTTGTTTCTTTGATACTTTTATTTTTATCGTAAAAATCGTTCATAATTATTAAAAATTAATAATTTTATAAATCAATGGAATTTTTATTAATTATTTATAAAATATAAAATATTTTAATTAATTATATACAAAATAAATTATATAATAACTAGATATGAGTTAAAAAATTCTCATTATTATTTTAAATAATTAATATCAAATATTAACATAACTATTAACTTTGTTTAGTACTATACCAAACACGCATAATCAGTAATTTTATTTATATTCCGATTCTCTATTTTCATTCTCATTCATATTTTTTTATTCCAATTCCTTTATTACTAGTTACAAAATGAAACATAAATGTATTCTAATAGCAATATATAGGAATAAATAATACATAATATGCCTAGGGATATTACACAATAATAAAGAATAAACTTAGGTCTATATCTATAAATGACTAGAATTAGAGGATACCAAATATATAGATGGCTATAATTAAGGGACACCAAATATGAACGCTCAAATTGGAGATATATTTAAAAACTAAGATGCTTGGTAATCCCTTAATCATAAGATCTGCAAATTGAAGTGACGAAGGAATACGAAGCACCCGAATGGTCCTGATAGCCAGTATTTCACGCACAAAATGAAATCAATCTCATCATGTTTAGTGTGCATGTTCTGAATCTGATGCGGACCAGTTAGCTTTGGATTACATGGAAGATCTTGACCGCGGCAAGGTTTGCGGCAGGATGCGAAAGAAGACTTAAATTCTATGATGCCGTGT
>JANVCQ010000231.1:43082466-43115532 GCA_025531925.1 Erythroxylum plowmanianum
CGCTTGTCGTTCTTGTTTCTCTTTTCGTCCAATCAAACGACATTGATTAAACTCCTGAACGGAGTCTAAACGTTCTTTTTCCGTTCTTAACTTCCGTTCTGCGTCAGAATCAAATTAGATTCAAGAAAAATAACACTAACATTGTCACAGAAAACTAGAGTTGCAAATGATAGTCTATGGCCAAGCTCACACAATAGAGAATGAATCTACGAAACTTCATATACAACATTAGCAACAACCTGATATTCGAATTTATCACCAGATTGGGAGACAATGGGTCGACATTTTAAGGACAAAGAGACAAGGAATTTTATGACAACCCGCCCAATCAACATCAAAATAGATTACCATTTTATGTAAGGATCTTGGTGAAAGTAGAAGACCGTAATCAATAGTCTCATTAAGATACTGCAAAATCCTTTTAACAACCTTCATATGACTCGTCCGTAGGACATGCATGAATAAATAGACTCGCTGAATAGCAAAGGCTAAGTCAAGATGTATAAAAATAAGATATTAAAGGGTATCAACAAAAATATGATATTATGAGACATCAAATAAAGGACCACCATCAGTTAATGATAAATTACACTTGATTCGGCAAGGGGTAGAAACAGAGTTGAATGTAATTATGTAAATATATGACAACAATTAAGAAGTTTCCCAAAATATGTAGATTGAGGGCGTGCTTGGTTCAATTGGGAGAATGATAATAAGAATTATAATGAATATAGCAAGAAATGGAAATGAATATTGATATGGCTTCCATTCCTCACTATATTGGTCGATATGGAGTATTGTCCTAAAAGAGGATATAAAAACAATGTTCATCTGATCACATTATATTACTAACAATCTTTTTTCATTTCTTATCCATTCCTTTTTTTCTGTACCAACTAACCAAGCACCCCCCGAAAAAGAGATAGGCCAATAGAGGAATGGATAACATAAATGCCTAGAAAATAGTGCAAGTCGTCTAAATCTAAAATAACAATTTCTTGTTGTAGAGAAGTAATAATGGACGATAATAAAGATGTCAAGCCATGAGAATAATATCATCCATGTAAAGAAGAACTAGAAAATAATGCAAGTCGTCTAAATCTAAAATAACATATTCTTGTTGTAGAGAAGTAATAATGGACGATAATAAAGATGTCAAGCCGTGACAATAATATCATCCATGTAAAGAAGAAGAATAACGATGTTCTCGCCTTAACAATACACAAATATAGAGGAATCAACTTTAGTGTTAACAAAACCCCTAGAACATACGAAAGAAGTAAATCAATGATATCAATCGTGGGAGGTTGTTTTAGAGCATATAAACCCAATTGAGCTTGCAAACATAAATTAGGTTATGCTGACTAAATCAAGAGGTTGTTTCTATAAAAACAGTCTCATTAAGAATTCTATAAAGGAATGCATTTTTTAGTATCTAGTTAATGAATAGGCTTATGTTCAGAAAGAGCAAAACTAAGAAAAGTGCAAATAGTGGCAGGTTTCGCCACAAGGTTGCAGGTATTATCACAATCAACACTAGGTCTTTAAAGCTATATTTGATTAGACATAAAGTTTTTAATAGAATAAAATATAATGAAATGACTTATAATGGAATGGAATGTAAATGGATGTAATATTATAAAATTGTTGTTTAGGAGGGACGAAATGTTTCATAATGTAATATAGTGAAATATTGTTTGGAAGAAGAGTTTATAATGTAATATAGTGAAAAGTTGTTTATCATTTTATATTCCATCCTAAACTCTCCAAATTGAAGGTTTCTCATTTTTACTGCTTAAAATGGAATTAGATGTAATATGAAACCATTTTCTTCCATCACATTCGATTCTATTCCATTATAAACCATCATCCCAAACGATGGAATAATGTTACATTTCATTCCATTATATTAATAACCTCTCAACCAAACATAGCCTAACTGAAACCTTGTGTAACAAAACGAGCCTTATATTGATCTACTAAAGCATCTGCACGTTGTTTAATCTTAAAGACCCAGCAAGAATCAATGAAATTAACAGTCTAGGAACAAGAGTCCATGTATAATATTGGGCTAAGGGGTTAAGCTTCTCCTACACAGCTATTGGCTAATGGGGATCTTGCCTTGCTTTGCATAAAAACTTAGGTTCTTGAGGAAGAGCATTAGAAATAGTGTTAGGTAAAGAATAACTTTAGGTTTCTTGGTACCATCATAAGTTCATGTAACCATAGGATGACGAGTAGGTAGGAGTAAATCTTATGAGAAAGATTGGGTGTTAGTGTCATGTGAAGCGGGCAAAGGACTATAAGTAGGATCAGGCATATGTGTAGTAGAGGGTGGTGATCGTGTGTTAGAGACCAAGACTAACATAGGTTGGTTATGGATTGAAGGACAAATGTTCATACTTGCTATTATGCTATCATAATTGTGAGAAGGTCAAGAAATGCAAGAGGTAGAGTGATGTCGAAGGGAAAAAGGAATAAGATCTTATGGATTTTTATAAAAAGGAGTCAAGGAAAAGAGGAAGATATTGTAGAACGAGCAAAGGGAGAATGAATTTTACTAAAAACCACATGGCAGGGCACAATGACTTTGTAAGAATTGATATCATAACACTTATAACCCTTTTGGTGTTGAGGATATTCCAAGGAAATACAAATGTAAATCAAGGAGATAATTTATGTGGATCTTGAAAGAGAAGGTTAGGATAGTAGGCATACTCCAATACCTGAAGATGATTATATGAAGGTGGTTTAAAGTAGAGATTCTCCTTAGGGAATTTTAAATTAAGTAAAGGAGTAGGCAAAAGATTAAGAATATGAGTAGCTGTAATAAATGCCTCAACTCAAAAAGAAGGAGACATAAAAGCTTGTATTAAGAGAGTATAAATCATATTTTCAATAGTGCAATTACGTCATGCAACTTTTCCATTTTGTTGCGAGCAATACAAGGTTACGAGGACCAATTAGAATAATAGAAGACCCAAAGAATTTATTCGGTAACACTACACCATATCCAACACTAATCATATCAGTACCATAGTATGAAAAAAAGAGAGAAGCTTAACAGGATCTTTACTCATATAAGTAGAAGTGCTATAATCTAAAATCCAACTGTTAGTACTAAAGGAAGTGATAGAGAAAGCCTGCGGATAAGCATTATATTTTGGAACATAAGGAAAAATTCATGACCAAAGCCTCCACAGGTGTAACATTAAACATGATATTAAAAGTGTTAAACTCTTAGACTACTTAAAACACAAGGTAGAGGACTAAAAAGACCAAAAACAGAAAAATTTGTAAAAGCGGTATTGGTCCTTATTGTTACAAAGGTTTTCCTTCAAGCATAAACTTATCCCACAAGATGGTTAACCCCTTTGCACGAAAATCTCACTTAGCTCTATTAAAGAAAGATTCAGTCTTGTCCCGTGATCGTTTACCAACTTACTCATTCTCAAACGCCTCACTACCCTCGTAGTATTTAACTCTGACACCCTTGCAAGAAAACCAAAAAAGAACTAAATATTCATGGCAACAAAAGAACATGAAAAAGAGCTATGATGGCAAATGTCAACCTTTACTACTTCTCTCAAAGTGTATGCTCTTTCAATCTCCAAGTGTCTCCCACACCCACTTCCTTGTAAGTGTCTTTAAGAAGAGAGAAGCTCAAATGAGCTATTTGTAGGCACCTCTAGATGACTAAGTTAGAATCCTAATAAAACTTTACTAGTTAAGATCACAATCCTATCATATCTTATCCTTATCAGATTGCATTACATTAATCAATAGAATGACATGCTCATCCAATTAGGACTATATCTAATAGGATTAAGCTACAACAATAACAAGATAAAAGATTACATCTATCTATAAATGATCTATCCATAATTCCATATCCACAAAGATCTCTATCTTCAGATGATCCTTCCATATGATCTTTATCTCTTAGAGTTAATGTTTATCCATTGTGATCTTATCTACCATATCATCCAAGATCTCCCTATCTTTATCCATTGATGAGTCATCTAAGCCAGTAGTGCACTGGTTCGTCCAATGTTTTCCCATGCTAACTCCATTAGTCATAATTCGTCCATTTGAGCATACACTAAGTCCCTAATCTATCAAGAACCTAGCCTTAGCCAAGACAGCTCGTATAAGATCTGAAACTCTCCTAAAACTTGCACCATGCTTAATCTACTTATTAAGTCACCTTGGAACTCTTACATATTCTTGTCGTGCATGTGATCCAGTATTCGATGTTCATCTCAAGTCTTCTTTTGGTCTCACATCCAAATCTTGCATCTCGTCAAAGATTTCTGCCAATGTGCATCAATGCTTGCTAACACTTAACATTGCTCCTTTTCTTCTTTGCCTCCTCGCAAGTCTTTGCCTTATTCTGTTGTTTCGTTTGTCGAACACTGGTTAATGCTTGCCAATGTTTACACGATTCCACTATCTCAGATTTAGGAGTTTAACAAACTACCCCCACTAGAAGAACTCAACGCCCTCGTCAAAATAAGTTGTGGACACTCCTTGATGTGGTTTCCTCAAAGACTCCTTAGCTAACATATCTCCCACATACCATATTCCCTCTCCATTGGGTTTCTCCTTGCTTTTGTTCAAATGCTCCTTCACAAGGTTTATTGCAAGTAAGTATATACACTACCTTTCGTTAGAAGAATTAGAAATTAAGGAAAAATTTGACAATCTGCTAATCGATACAAGTTTGAAGTACTTTGCATTGATTAGTTATCCTATTTTTATTGAATTAACTAGGGAGTTTTACATTACTTTTAAATTTGACAAACGAACAATTTTACTTTAGTCCTAATTTGATTAAATACAGATTAATAGGAGCTGAATTCAAACAGAGTGTCACTGAATTCAATTTAACCTTAGGGTTAGTAGATGAAGATTATGCTAATCCGACTCATTATAAAGAATCTGTCATAGATTATGGTGAGTTCAACTCTATTCAAGTATAGAAATCAATGTCTTCTAATCCTTTTCCTTCATCCCATTCAATCTAAGGCTAGTGATCTCAATAAAATAGAGTGGATTTATATGCAACATTTCTTAGCTTTTAGTATTCCGACTGAAAGACTACTGCATCTACATGTACCAAAGCTGAATTGTTCTTTATTTGATGTATGGTGAATAAAGTGCATGTCAATTTAGGTGCTGAGTTGGCAATGCAATTTAACATTGTTTTATCTTTAAACAAAAGTTTATGATTTGGTTCTCTTATCACTCTTTTGGCTATTAATTTGATTTTGCTTAATCTGACTGACACTGATATGCATATAGCTTGTGAAATGGAACCTTTGGATAAAATTTGCTTAAATAGGATGGATGTAATTGAATAACAAAGGAGAGCAATTCCCAATCACACCAAGAGAGGTTCATCATCAACAAAACGAGAGCATAGTACCATTCGACCAACTTTATATCTTGCGGCTCCATAGATCTAATAGGATTATCATTCTCGGCTGGATAGATTGGAATGCAAAATTTCCAAAATGGAGAAATTTTGGATGCTCTATTTCAATTCATGGTGGTTGTACCTCTATGCCCTCCGACACCATAATACACATCCTTTCCAATGCTCACAGTTTAAGGAAGTTCTCAATTATTAATTTTCTTTGATTATCTTTAATGAGTTGTAAGTATCTTATACATACATTAGGGACAATGTATAATTTAGGTGTGGGAGAGCGAGTGCTTTCATTTTGATGAATTTTGTGACTTTGCTTAGACTCATGGTATGTTGATTCATATATTAATTATTCCTCACAATAACTTCATAATTTTTTGATTATTGCTCATGAATAATCCTTAAGTTAGGATACATTTTTAGTTTAAGATGTAATGTATGAGAGAGATAAGCATGATTAGTATTTTCATTAAATTGTTTCAAGTATCTCATTGGGTTTGTTGAATGAAAGTGTGCAAGACTTGATGCATTTTTGACACATACATGACCTTTGAGCCTAAGAACATTCATCACATATGTGCTCATATATATATTTTTGTTGTATGTTATCAAACATAGCTTGTCTATGCTAGAACTTGCTTTTGGATACGTGTTGAGATCACATTTTTTATGAATTTGGGTATAATGATGATGAGGGCATTTAGGATAACCATTTTTGACTTAAACAAGCCTACCTTAATTTTTATCCCTAGAAAAACAATTTGAGCCTTACCCTTTCTTTTCTTTCATAATAACCTTGTTACAAGCCAAATTAACACTTTTTGTTGTTGATATCCTAAATAATTTTGAACCCCTAAATTGAAGGAATTGTATTAGCTTATTTGTTTAAGATTTTGACTAATCGCGTGAAAAGTAAATTAAATGATTCAAGTTGCATTGTTTTGATTTTTAAAATGGAGAAAAAACAAAAAACAAAATAAAACAAAATCTTTTCTTTAACATTGTTGTTGAAAATAAAAAGAAAAGAAAAAAGAAAAAAAACGATTGAAAGAGATGTTATTTAAATCAAGTGAATTTTGATTTAAGTTGAAACTTGTGTAGATAAGTTTGTATGATTTCCTTCAATTTATTTAGCCAAAAAGCTTCTTGTTGTCATACCTTACCTAAGCCACGTTACAACCATTATAAAGTCCCTTTGATTTATGCATTAAGCTCATTATTGTTTATTGGTGGAGATATGATTCTTGAGCAAGCTAATGGAAATAACTTGATATGTTTTGATTTGAGAGCTTAATGAACCCTAAACACTTTAAACGTATAGAGTGAAATCCTTGTGAGGGCGTCAAGTCTTGTTAATTTTGATGGAATTGATGAGATGTTATGTTTTAACAATGTGTCCTATGAGCGCTTATTCTCTCAACTATTATTTTATCTTAACCCTTAAATATGAATTAACTTTTGGATATTTTTGGATGACATGAAAGGAGATAGGAGGTTATTATGAAGATAACTAATGTATTAAATTGACGTATGCTTGAGGACAAGCATGAGTCTGATGTGGTAGAATTTAATAAAAATTTATCTTACTATATTATTTGATATTATCTCATTTGTTTTGGATTTATTTTTGATACTTAAATATGAAAATTAATGTTTATTTTATTTTAGGAGATGAAACGTGGAGATTGCATTAAATTGGGACTCTATTAATAATAATCACAAATTTTGGATAAAGTGAAGGGATTGCTACAGTAGATAAAGCTGATCATTTGAAGAGTTGGAATTTAACTGAGAAACCTCTTCTTATCCTTATCATGTAGGAGTTTGAGTTTGAATTTGTTTTAGATAGATATCTTTACAAGTTAGAATTAGATTATGATCATATCAGAAAACCTTATAAAAGGGACGTTTTTCACAATAGAAAGAGGTTCTCTCTTCTTACCTTTTTCACAATTCTTCATCTTTCTTATATTTTTGTTATTGGAGCAAAAGCTATGTGTGACTAAACTCAATCTTTCTAATTCAAGGAGATTTGATATTCTAGTTGTAACCTTGTGAAGTTTTATGTATCAAACTTTTATTCACATTTTAATTCAAGTATTTCTTTTTCTTAAGTTATCATATTTCATAAATGATTACTATTTGATTAATATGAAAATTTAATTTAATATTGATTATTCTATAATTATCTATTGTCTTGAAAGATTGGTACAAGTAGCAAATATGTTATTCATGAATTTCCATATTTAACTTATGATAAACAAGAAAACTAAATTGAATAGTTGTAGCTACCATGATTATTTGAAGAGTTGGAATTTAACTGAGAAACCTCTTCTTATCCCTATCATGTAGGAGTTTGAGTTTGAATTTGTTTTAGATAGATATCTTTACAAGTTAGAATTAGATTATGATCATATCAGAAAACCTTATAAAAGGGACGTTTTTCACAATAGAAAGAGGTTCTCTCTTCTTACCTTTTTCACAATTCTTCATCTTTCTTATATTTTTGTTATTGGAGCAAAAGCTATGTGTGACTAAACTCAATCTTTCTAATTCAAGGAGATTTGATATTCTAGTTGTAACCTTGTGAAGTTTTATGTATCAAACTTTTATTCACATTTTAATTCAAGTATTTCTTTTTCTTAAGTTATCATATTTCATAAATGATTACTATTTGATTAATATGAAAATTTAATTTAATATTGATTATTCTATAATTATCTATTGTCTTGAAAGATTGGTACAAGTAGCAAATATGTTATTCATGAATTTCCATATTTAACTTATGATAAACAAGAAAACTAAATTGAATAGTTGTAGCTACCATGATTATTTAATTTAGGGTTTAGTTTTTTCACGAAGCTTATTGCTATCATTTATTTGATATGGAATGCTATCACACTCAATCAACAGATGATAAATATTGGTTTGGATGCTGGGTTTGAACCAATTAATTTAGAAAAATTTGAGACTTATTATGGCTATCTTAATATGTTTCAGACAAACTGCTTGAATCGTGAAAATATTCTTTTTAAAACCAATGATCAATGTTACAATTAGATGAGATATTTCTCTTGAATCGGAGTTTGGTAATCTTGACTTTCTCAATTTTAAATTCAGTTGATTTAATTTGTTTTCATAATAATTTTAGTTAATCAGTTATTTAATCAAAAACTCCCCCATTTAATTGTACTTGAAGTTAAGAAGCTACTGTTTAGATCTTTAGGGATTCGACCTGATTCATGACTACTACAAGAAGTTTAGAGAATCATAATTATTTTGGGAGTTTCAACAACCCGATCAGCTATCTCAGACTTAAAGGCCTAACACTTATTCTAAAGGTTGAAAATGATCACGACCACCTTTATTACCAACACTGCCACCACATCTCCTCTATTTGCAATACATCCGGAGGTCGAGTCTGATCAAGAAAGGCATGTTCAAAGACAAGGGGAAGAGATTGTTGTTTTTGAAGTTTGGATTCCTTCATAAGAGACATGCATTCTTCAAAAGGAGGTAGTGTTTTCAAGTAACAAGGATATATACGATGATATTATATTCCAAACTAAGGCCTATGACAATTTGCATAAGAAAATCATGGTTAGAAACATCATCTCCATTAGCATTATGATAATCAAACAATTGTTTCAACTTATTAAGAAAATTATTCATTAATAAAGTCTGTTTCTCCAAATGGTAGAATTCTCGACGAAGAGACATAACTCCAAATTCAATGTAATTTCTAAATATTTTTTTCAATTTTTATCCAGGAATCTCGAGTAGTATGACGCTTAACAAAAGTAATTATAGATCTTAAAATATTACGAGAAATGGTGGATTAAATCCAAGAAAGAACAAGGTAATCAATTTGTAACCATTGCATATAACCTAAATCATCAATAAATGAAGGAGCGATAGAATTATGAATATGCACATAAACTTTATGACCTTTCAAGACAAATGAATTGTTCATGCCAAATTAGGTAATTAGAATAATCAAGTGTTTTTGGAATATGCTGCCATATATTGGGTAGCAAGAATGTAGGATAAGGACTTTCAGAAGGAGAAGGAGGTGGTGTAGCTTGTGTTGATGGATGAATAACATTAAAGGGTGAAGAAGAATCAGTAATTGTCACTGTGAAAGAAAGAAAAAAGAAAAGATAAAAGTGGAAGAAGAAGAAGGAAGAGAAAAAATATAGAATATGTTTAGAATCCCAGCTCTAATACAATAAAGATAAATGATGCTCCGTAACCCTAAATATACTCTATGGAAAATATGTAGGAATACAGACTATATAGTATGCCTAAGGATATTATAGAATAATAAAAATATACCTTAACAACTATATTTCAAAAGACAAAAGTTAAAATATTTCAATATATATCTTAACAAGTAAACATTAAACATAATCTAAATGTTAATTTATATTTATTTTATAGTTATGTAAATTTATTATACACACAAATGTGTATGTAAATAATATTCAAATAATTTTTTCTTTTCTACATACATCTCAAAAGGAATTATATTTCTAATATTTCTCTATATATATATATATATACAAAAAAAGTAAAAAAGTAAATTTAATTTTAAAGTTATAAAATATTAAAAAATCTCATGTATTTTAAAAGTTGTTATAATTAAGATTTATATTTCATGCATTATAAGAGTGCATTAGACTTTTTAAGGAACATTCAAGTTTACAATACAATATTTTTGAACTTTTCACATATTTTTCAAAATTATACAGTGCAGTTACTTATAGATGTCTAGAGTTAATTGGATTTTGTTTTGAGTGAGGAAGGAAGATTCATCCATATTGCACAGAGGTTGCATATTCTCAGCAACTCAACCATTTCTACAATTACTGCTGAAGCACTTAAGTCTATTTGATTAAAAAACAAGCTCAACTTGCAGATATTGGGATGCTGACCAAATCCATCCAGTGTATAAATCTTAATGCTCCAACACCGGAAACAGTCAAAGGAGACACCAAATTGGAACCCCACACACTTGGATCTGGTTACAGGCTGCAGTGCAATGTCTACTAGTCATCTGCCGTCGATTCTCCATATCTGCGTTTCTCAGCATCTGTGTAGAATATGTAAAGCAGGAAGCTGAGTGCATGAACTAGATAAAAGCCATGCAAGATCATTCAGAACAGCACCTATAAGTTTCTTTTTAAGGTCTGTGATTATTAGGCGGACAACTTTGACCATCTGAACCATTTAACCGTTTATTTGATCCTAAAAAGTTCAAGAATTAATTGATACTCAAATTTGATCCTTTATATCATTCTCCTCAACCCCGTAGTGTTGGTCTTCAGCTGTTCCATTACATGCAGTGAAGCATCTCTACATGTTCATCTCATAGGGGAATTGACCAGCTACCGCAGAAATGGAAAAAGAAAATGAAATCCATTCTAACACCAATGGATATAGTTTGGTTAGTAAGTAATGAAATTTCTTAATAGACTTAAGCACAAGCATGATTATTGCTGAAGTGTCAGAATGTCCATTGTTTAATGATCTCCCATCCGGAGAAAGGTAAACAGAAGTGTACAAAACCAGATAAAACAGCCTCAGAAATGAAATTCTGTTGTTTAGCAAACAAGAATACACTAACTAAATTCCTGACAGAAAACACAGTAACACATTTCTCAAAATGCCAAAAAAGAAAAGGTCGGCATGTTAATTAAATTGAGAGAAGTAGACAATCCGAATGAATCTAATTGAGGACAAGAAAGGAACAAGTATCAATCATTAGAGCTCGAAGCACTCACTGAATGTCACGAGTCTTATGATAGGAGATATTTTACCATTTAAACATTTGCACCAGCTTAATGAAAAAATGTAATACAATCTGAATGAAGCTAATTGAGGACAAGAAAGGAAAAAGTATCAATCATTAGAGCTCGAAGCACTCACTCAATGTTACTGAGTCTTGTTATAGGTGATCTTTTACCATTTAAACATTTGAGGACAAGAAAGGAACAAATATCAATAATTAGAGCTCGAAGCATTCACTGAATGTTACGAGTCTTGTCATAGGAGATCATTTACCATTTAAACATTTGCACCAGCTTAATGAAAAAATGTAACTCACACATATATATATATAGTGCAGTGAACACTTAGATTACATACCTCGCATTCAGGATATAAAATTTCTTGATTTAGCAGTTCAGAATCAGTGTTTGTAGAGGCCAAGCAATGATTTCTCCCTCTCCTCAACTCTCTTCCTTGCAGCCTCCCTAGCTTTAAGAGCTGCTTTTTCTTCCTGAGATACAACCTTTGGCTTGTCATCATGCCGCTTTCTCTTGTTAACAGTAATTGCTGAAGGAGCACCTTTTACATTTCTCATAGGGTTTAACGAAGCTGAAACAACTCGACCAGTTGGTGGACCACTTTGAGTCAGACTTTTACTTTCTTTTATTGAACCTGCTGATGATACTGGCAAACGCTTTTTCAAGCTGAATTCTTTATTCTTGGAATCTGATGAGCCCTGAACGGCAGCATATGCTTCCTCCTGGGAAACCCACTTGCCTATTGCAAAGGACATAATATATCATGAGCATGATATGACTTGAATTGAGATTATCCAAAATAGGGCATAGGTGAAAAAGCTAATGTTATGAAACATACCTATTGTATCAGAATAGTAAAAGCCTGAATTTGGATCATATTGTAAACCATTACTTCTATTGAAGTAATAGCCTGATGTGCTATCATACTCCCACTCTGTGAACGTCAAGACAACATTTGAACTCAACAAAAGACTGAAGATAAATAAACATCAACATTTGTAAAAAACTGCCTCCTAAAAAGGCTATTCAGAAAGCACTCCATAGATTTATTTCCTCGATCAGAAGTGGGCAAATTTAGATTCATGCAGGCAGATTTCAAATTAAGCCTAATGATCCAGTCATCAGACCATTTTAGAGTGGTCAAAAAAAAAAAAAAAGACTTCAAAAATTAAGGCCTTTCTAGAAATCAGCTGATGATAAATATATATAATAGCATTTGTGATAGCTCCGTGACTCCAGCCATAATTTATATCAGACTGAATACTTATGTCTGCCAAAACAACACCTGAAGCTAGTCTTTCAACCTAACAAGAATAAGTAACCAACCCAAAAAGCAGTAAGAAACTACCATTTCCACCAAGCACAACAAATGGGTGCAACATGAACGAGCCACACCAAATTCCTTATCTTGACTAAATCATACTGAATACAATGATGTAAACAAGATTACCCAGCACAAAATGGATGTTGCTCACAAGTCAACATTTAGTTTTGCAAGAAAAACCCAAAATCTTGCGGTTAATGTCTTAAATCTTAGAGTACCAATTCCATGACCCACAATGTCTGCCAAGCTTCATAATGAGTTAATTCCTCGCAACCCAAAAACACACCTTCCCATGTTAATGTAATAGCCATTGCAGGTAACAATACAAGTGTTTTCTGATCTTACAAAATCAAAGTACTTACCCTCTTGACCCTCTATGGCATGGACAGTACTCGCCTTCTTGAAAGTTGCTATGTCCTTCTGATAGCTGCGATTAGCTTTCTAGAAACCATTTCAAATCAAAAGATATCGTAGGTAAGTTTCAACTTTCAATTTAAGCACCAAAAACAAAAAGCAACCAGAATTCTGTAAAAATTGAAGTGCAAAGTGCTTTGTCACATTTTTCACACAGGTAAGAATACTAACTGAGAACGAAAACATTGAAAACAATAACAAACAACTTAAGCTTAACATATAACGTCCCATTTGTCATCCTAAACCATTCCAAAACGCCAACCCCTATAATCATCTTAAGTCTTACCTTCCCGCCTAAACTAGCAAAGATCAAACATTTTGTCACCATTGATTACAGAATTGCATGAAGTTATACGTATATTAACAAAATAAGAAACTAACTGTTTCAATCTGCTCAAGGGCTCGGGCGGCTTCCTTCTGCTGCTTCTCTTTTCGAATATTCTCCTCTCTCATAGAAGCAAGCCTCTTGGCTACATTGTCTTTGTGGCGCTGACCTAGCTCGTGGTTCCTTATGCTCGCCGGATTGTTTGATATGAAGATCTTGCAGAAGTCGCACCATTTGTTGCCTTGACTCACCCAATACTAGAAATTTAAGAAAACCCACAAGCAAATTCAGAAGTTTTACTGGTTATACAAATTAAAAAATGAAATAGAGCGGTCATCGTCTACCTAGAGTGGGTGAAAATTTTGTCTAGAAATGAAAGACGGAGACAAATGAATGTTTGTCATTCACGTACCTCAGTCATATTTCTAGGGAATTCGGAGGCTTACGAGGATGATGAATTTGGGAAAAGGACTGACTACTTAATCGACGTTTAACCAATCCCCAAATCTCCGGCCTCCAATCCGTTGTCGTTTAGCTCTCTTTGTTTCTGTCTCCTCTCTCGTCGAGCAGAGGGCGGAAGCGTGATTCAAAGTCCGAACCCGTTCGTACTCAACGAACCGCTCCATTTATCTAAAAACTTATCCATTCTTTTTTTTAATATATTTTACAAAAAACCGATACTTTTTATAACAATTTTTTTAAAATACAATTTTTTAGTATTAAATATAATTTGATACAATATATTTTAATAATTTTTATTATTTAAGATTGATTAATATTTAATTAAATACTTAATTTTATAAATTAATAAATTATTATAAATTAAAATAAAATCAATTAATTTTTGTTTAATAATCTTGTTAGTTAAATATAAGGATAAGACTGCGTACTATCAAACCTCTCCAGATTTCGCTTCAATGATAGATTTTAAACTAAATGTGATGAGATAATAAATCTTTTTACTTAAATTTTAAATTTATTATAAATAAAAAAATTTAATTATATTTTAAACTTATTAATTTTATTTAATTTTTTAATATGTAATTTTTATTTTTTATAATTAAAATTTAAAATTTATTTAATTATTTCCTTATTATTAGTTGGACTAAAATCGCACGGTTCGCTTCCACCGGAGCTTGCAAGACCACCGTGAAAGAAGGATGCATCCCCATTGTTCTTCGAAGCCCTAATTTTCGAAATTTCATTTCCTGGAAAACCCTAAAATCCCCGAATTGAACTTCAACAATGGACGAATCCTTCTTGTTGATGCTCTCCAACCTCATACACCTCCAGAATTCCATGGACCCCGCCACCTCCCTTCTCTCCTCCTCCTCCTCCACATCAGCCGCGTCCCCTTCCCTCTCCTCGCAGTCGCCGGCCTCCCTCCTCTCCGCCACCTCCTCTGCAGCGCCTCTCCTTTTCTTTACCCTTGCTTCTCTCCTGTCCTTCCTCGCCTCATCCAAGTTGCACTTCAAGCAGCGAGCCGCTGCCGACGGCGGCGGAAACTCTAACAACAACACCAACCGCGTCCCGCCGGAGAAGACATCGGAGACCTCTGCGTACTCTGTGGCCGCTTTCCGGGCCCTCTCCACCGAGCACATATGGTCACTGGAGGCTCCTCTGAGGGACGCGCAGTGGAGGTCCTTGTACGGCTTGTCGTATCCCGTGTTCACGACTGTTGTTGATAAGCTTAAACCTCACATAGCTGCGTCTAACCTCTCTTTGCCGTCTGACTACGCGGTGGCGATGGTCTTGTCGAGGCTTGCTCATGGGTACTCTGCCAAAACGATGTCGGCTAAATACGCTCTTGAGCCTTACTTGATTTCTAAGATCACTAATATGGTTACTCGCTTGTTGGCCACTAAGCTTTATTCGGAATTTATTAAGATTCCTGTTAGTAGGCGTAGGTTGATTGAGGCTACTCAAGCTTTCGAGGAGTTGACTTCTTTGCCTAACATGTGTGGAGCTATTGATGGCAGTGCTGTGAAGTTGCATAGTGTTAGGAGTGATCATGGTGGTGGAAACTTGCATCGTTGTAGGTATGGGTATGATTCAATTTTGTTGCAGGTTGTAGCTGATCACAAGAAGGTTTTTTGGGACGTTTGTGTTAAGGCTCCTGGGAGTAGTGATGATGCTACGCATTTGAGGGATAGTTTGTTGTATCATAGGCTTATTTCAGCGGATGTTGTGTGGGATAAGGTTATCAATGTTCGGGGTCACCATGTGAGGCCATTTATAGTTGGAGATTGGTGTTATCCTTTGTTGTCATTTCTGATGACACCCTTTTCACCAAATGGGACAGGAACTCCAGCGCAGAACCTGTTTGACGGGATGTTGATGAAGGGGAGATCTGTTGTTGTGGAGGCTATTGGGTTGTTGAAGGCGAGGTGGAAGATTTTGCAGGATCTAAATGTGGGTCTTAATCATTCTCCCCAGACAATTGTAGCTTGTTGTGTGTTGCATAATTTGTGCCAGATTGCTAGGGAACCAGAGCCTGATATCTGGAAGGAGCCAGATGAGAGTGGAGCCCCAGCAAGAGTTCTTGAGAATGAGAAATCACTTCATTATTTCGGGGATAGTTTAAGGCAGGCACTTGCTGATGATTTGCATCAAAGGCTTTCTTCAAGGTAGATGCATTCTGCAATATTAAAACTTCATGTCAGCTCTAACTTGTTTAGGTTATTTGTGGGTTTACTTTTGCATTGTTATTCAACTGCTACATAGATAATATTGGATTCAGAAATTTGTAAACTTCACGTGTAGCGTATCTTCTTTATTGAATGGGGCAAGCTAACTCGAAAATGGAATCCTGCAATTAGGGAATGGCCATACCTAGCTGTTGTCAGTTTGTAGTTGGTACTGTGTTAGATGTTGATATCTTGATAGTTTGTGTATTCTTCCTTCCTTAATTCAGAGCAAAGTTATTGTTGGATGTAAGCTATGTAGACGCAGACTTCTATCACTTTGAAGGAAACCTATGAATCTGTTAACCATTTGTTAAGAGTTCATGCATTAACTTATTTGTGTATATAATAGAAAGTAACTTTGTTTTATTTATAACTGAACTTATATTAATAGTAAATGCTTACAGTAAGATTCTTTTACAGATTTCATACCAAATACTGGATTCTAGTAAGGTTTCATGTCACATCAAACACGCCCTGACCTATGAATTTTAGTGTATTTAACCTAGCTGCATAATTAACATCTATACGCTTATTGCATCAGTTTACGCATTCCATTTTTATTCTCTTGCCTTATCTTTACTTCTATTTGGAAGAGAGCTCCATTGCTGCGCAACCTGTACTGCGGCAAATAACTTACAATTACTGTAAATAGCACAGTTTTCCCACTGCAGCTTACTGGGTTTAGGTAGTTGACAAGCCGATGTGAATGTTGTGTCTGGACTAAGTGCCGAAGGATAATACTTATAAAGAATCTATTAGGCCCAATTTTTTTGAGTAAACCACTCAACGCATATTCTGATCGCAATGATGAGTACTGAATATGGAAAAGCAAGCCTCGTTTGACTCGTTGATCATCATATCAATGCCTGCCTGCTACTGCTACAAGTCTCAAAACTAATACTTCTTCTGATGTTTAACCCAGACAAACATTAGGATCCTCTTCCTCCGAGTCAAATTCAACCTGCATACAATTATAAGCGGCTTTAGTAACAAACGGATACACTCAAAAATAAAAGGAATAGTTCTAAAATGCATTCCAATGCCTTTGTTGAGCATCTAAGTTGCTTAAGTTCTCAATTGACAGCAAAAACCTAGATGTTGAAGCAGTAGCTAAAGAATGGCAGAGAAAATGTCGAAAGTGGATAAGAGTAATCATTCTGAAAAGCAGATCACATTTTCATCCTTAAACCATCTTCCATGGCAATCTCGCTTCCAGCCTGCTTCAATAAATTTGAGTTTTCTCTCTCGACGCGCCCGGAAATCCAATTCTTCGGGTGTATGCGACAGACTTGGTGCTTGAGTTGCAGGATATGAACTAGGAATAATTGTTGCATTCTTGACATGCACATGACTTGATTTAGCATCAGACTTCTGGCTCTCAGAACTCTCCTGGGGGAGTTTCTTACATAGAGCCTCGGAAGCAGCCTTTCGTGTGTGGTCAATTAGTGGTTTGCTTGGTAACTGAACTCTTTTGCTGGAATTACCAGAATTGTTAGAGCCACCAGGAGAGTCTGATAAGGCTAATCTCTTACTTATCTCACTTTGCCTACTCAACTCTCTTTCCTTCAGCCTGGATTCTGCAGCTAAGTGACGTGATCCTTTCCTGTGCATCTGCAAAGACAGCATTTCAACAAACATTCAAACAATTTAGGAGAAGGCGGCTTTGCATCTGAGAACAAAGATACTAATTGGCTCTCAGAACAGCAAAATTAAATACCCCAACAACAAGAATCCATATAATTGTCAAAACTTAAAGACATTATGTGATTAAAACAGATATCATTGACCACAAAAGTTCAAGAAACCATCTTTCAAATCCAGCTTAAAAGTATTAAACCAGCTAATATCTTAGCCTGAAGAACTCACGTAATGCCTTAATAAATAGTATCTAGAACACAAAACTATAGTCTTGCAGAAAGAAGATTACAAGGAATTAAAAGGGAAGACAATAGAGGACAACAAGCTTACATTGAGCATGATAAGAGAATCAAGAACAGGATTGTGAGGGCAGACAAGACATGTGAATTTTCCATTGGAGAGTTTCTTGTAAGAAAACCCATCATCGATCGCTTCGATCAATACTTCTTCTACTCTTCTTTTCCTGTGTTGTGCTTCTCTTGCCCAACTGTCTCCTCCAAACACACTCATCTTCACATTTTCTTCCTTCTCGTTGTCTCCAGGTTTTACCTAAAAGTTTGTTCTCGTCACCTAAAAAAGCTCCAAGACGACCCACAAGAGTAGATCTCTGGGCCTAAAAGTTCAGTCTTTAATGCTGTTGATTGAAGGGCAACTTTTCACAAAACTAGCCCACTGGGCCATAAAGTGCAAATCTTTGCTACCTTCTTGTGAACATTTTTACGAAAGCAACGAACTTCGCTCATTTTCCACACAAATCTTTCATCTGTTAACATGGCGGAGAGAGAAGGGCTGGATCAGCAGCCACAGCAGCAGCAATTAGACCCACCACAGCTGCGGTCACCGTCGCAAGAACAACAGCCGTCGGCAAAGGAAGACATGTTCGGGTGTGTGATGGCATTGGAGGCCTCTTTGCTTCCATGTTTGCCTGCCCGAGAGCTCCAAGCCATTGATCGCTCTCCGCACCCTTCACACCAGAGTTAGTTTGCTGCTCATTTCTTGTTATTGTATTATTAACATTAAAAAAACCATATTTGGTTTATGATTTTTAGTAGATGTTTGTTTTATTTCATTAAGGGAAGAAAAAAGAATGAAGGGAATAAATCTGATAACTTTGTTTGATATTTTCATTTATTCAATAACGATAGAATTGTTCAAATTATGCATTAATCACTTAATTAACTCCAAACATCTTTAATCTTGTGCTTCATATCATGGAGAAGGAGGAGGAAGAAAGAGTTAGTTTGTTTCTAATACAAGTATATAAAGAATTGACTATCAAACAAATTTCTAATAGTTTTATTAGTAAATTGATCTCTTATAATTAACAATAAGAAAATAATTCCTCATAATTCTCTGTCATGTTAATTAGGCCAATCTATGCAACAATTTTAACTTCGATATTAAATAAGAAACACCAACTTAGCCTAAAATATACGGGCGTGGAATACTAGGATTGCAGGTTTGGCCTCATTATTCCGTTTTTCTATGTCTTATTCAAGTGTATTTTAAGTTGAATAAAGTGTTTATTGAACTCTTTCTGCATAGTTGCTTATGATGCTTGAAGGAACCAACTTGGACAATATAGAAAAACCTACAAAACTAAAACTCTGGATAACTGGATGGATTGATGTGATGTACTTGGGCTCTGCCAGAAGAAGTGATTCATGTGGACGAATTTTGTGGATGTAGAGCATACATAATACGAGTCTGTAGGAGAGCACTGCGAGTCATTGTAGAAATTTCTATATGTTAGGATTATGATTACGAAAATAGCTTTGTGTATATGAAACTATATACTTTTCATTCATCATTATTAAGTGCAAGTTAGTTGGACATAATTGTCATTGGATTGCACAGTTAGCTGACTTCTGACATTTGAGTTATTGATGTTCATCAGCACATTTGATTAATTTTGGACTTGCACCTTTAGAAAAGGTTATTCTTCAGGATTTTTCTTGAGATATTAATTTGTAAAGTTTTCTGAGATTTATTACTGTTTGTAATAGATTGAACTAAGAAGATGATGGTAATATGA
This sequence comes from Erythroxylum plowmanianum, assembly GCA_025531925.1. Lineage (NCBI taxonomy): Eukaryota > Viridiplantae > Streptophyta > Magnoliopsida > Malpighiales > Erythroxylaceae > Erythroxylum > Erythroxylum plowmanianum. The sequence goes on from JANVCQ010000231.1 coordinate 43,102,128, forward strand.
TCTCAAGATATTTTTAGATATTTTTTTTTTTTTTCAAGATGTGTTCGGGTTTTTCTTGTAATCTACTCTGTGATAGTCCTTGTAACCTGCCCTTTTGGTAGGTATTGGTTGCTAGTTTTGCTAGTGTTCTGGTGAATGATCTTTGTAGAATTGCAGTTCTTCAGTATTAAGATGTGATCATAGACAGTTTTCGTGTTACTTATCAATCATTGTTTTCCCGTGGTCTACCTGTCTCTCATCTGAAAACATCCCACTATAAAATGGTCGGTTCTAAACCTTAAGAAAACACGATGTATGTAGAACAGACTTTTATGGGGATCTCGGTTAAAATGGGTACATGAAGAAACAGATACTTCATAATGCTTCGGCAAGTGAAACATCTTAGCTGTGCACCTGATACTGTAACATCTGGTATGTCCTTCAGAGTTGTACATTTGGACATTAAGATGTTTATTTTCAATAATGTTTGGTCATTTTCATTGTTGAAGATTTGGCTAATGGAAAGACCATGTTATTACCTCAGTTATACTGGTCTATGTGGTTATGTAATTCCTGATCTTAACTCTCTGTCTTAGCTAACAAAACAGTCAGTGCAACAAAATCTATCTCAACTTTATGGGCATACATACTGAAATGATCTACAATTTTTAATTGTTCCAGTTGATGTTGAAAGGCATGCTAGGGACTTCATGGAAGCTGCCAAGAAGCTTCAACTCTATTTTATTGGTCTACAGCGCCACGGGCGACCAACGGCGATCGAAACTCTAAAAGAGGTTAACAAATCTAGCTGAAAGAGATTACACAGTGCTACTTTGCTTTCTGTTTCTGTCATTTGACCTGATAAAGCATTGTTGGTTGCATTTTTACAGGAGATCGCTGTTATGGAAGAAGAATTGGAAAAAATGGATGAGATAGTCAAGAAACAAGAGAGATCGATCCAAGGTTGGACAAAGGAGTTAACTGATCAAATGGACAAGCAGAAAGCGGAATTGCAGAGGGTTTAGTGAGCGAGTAATAACCCTGTGTTGACCATAAGTGTGTTGTAGTGAATCATGCAGAAGATATATCAAGTTTAGATTGTCTTTTGTTACATGTCAAACAAGCTCGTGATGTATGTAATCTTTCCTTGGTATGAAAAGAAAACTTGGAAGCAACTTTGTATTAATTAGATGTAGTTTACCTACAATCAAAACTTGATTAAAGAACATAAGTCTCTAAACAAAGATTCTAAGAACATTGTATAGAGCCATCATGGAGTAGCATTACAGTATGGGAAGGCAAAAGCTTGACAATTACAGTAATCTCTCTGCAGAACATCAAAGACCAACTGACTTATGTATTTCTAGACTATTTTTCTTTCTTTAGAATTCATAACCAGTGTGTATCAAAACAAAAAAAAAAACAAAATAGACGCCTTAATCAACAAATAAAAAAAAGACAGCAAGAGATATTATTGGAATTGGCCAGACAAGCATGAGCAGAAAGGTCTATGTTGGTCTGTCCCCGTTTAGTAGTGCCAGCGACGAAACATTGGCATAACAAAGAACTTCATTGTGCCATTGTTACAATGGAATCCATTGCTTGCTCCACAAGCGAAGTAGTAGGGCTGGAACCTTTTGAGCACGAACTCAAACCCATCTCCAGACCCTTGTGTGGTGTTAGCAATCATCTTGGCTCTCCTCAGGTCGCACCTCCAGAGGCTCCACATATTCGGCAGCAAGTAAACGTTATGAGGATGTGTATTGTTCTCACTTGGTGGATCATACTTGAACACTGCAAAATGAACATCTCATCAGCTACTTTATCTAATGAAGATGAAACATACAATTCACATGATCATGTCATATAGACAAAGGTTTCCTACAAAAAAAAACAGAATACTGTCTACATGCCTCACCTAGAGTATCGTTTACATAAAAAGGACCGTTGTTGAAGGCCCAGTCAATGTAGTTAAAGCCAAACTGCCAGTTGTTATCCCCACCAACGATGATCTTCCTTGGAGGATTGGAGCCACGTCTATTGCCCCAGTCACTGTAGTTAGATCCATACTGCCACTGCGCGTTAGCCATGCTAGTGGTCATCAAGGAAGCACCAAGTAGCAGAACCATAACTTGTGCACATGTTAAGCCCATCTTTCCCGTTAAGAAAAGCTTTCACAAGACCTGGAAGTTAGGAAGTGAGATGATGAAACTTGTGAATTTACAGGAAGTTTAGATGGTTGATAACGAATGGTCGAGTTGTTATGTATATATAGGAGAGGAAGTTGCGAGAAAAGAACAGTGCAATGCATAGCCGAATCGGTCTTTTTCTCGACTTGGATTGGTGTGCAACGAAAAATGGAAGCCCACCACTTCTCACAGCCGTCTCTTGTAGTCCATGTTTACTTACGTTGAATGTGTGCATTTATTATATAAAAATGGGTTAAAACCAATTGACCATTTCACCTATGAATCGTGACTCTTTGCAGGAAAGATTGAGTTAAGAATACCAGATGAACTTGAATATTCATTGAACGTTAGCTGTTGGTGAAACATGGCTAAAAATTTCTGCTTTCATGCAGCAGAAGAAAAAGCTCCTGTAATCAGTTTCTGTACAAGGTTTATAACACACCACGTACTAGCAACATATAGAACATGAAAACCCAACAGCAAATACATATTACATGTTAACTAAACTCGTATGCGAAGAGTCGTAAAGATAATCCAAGTCTGGTTCTTAAGGAGTTAAAACAGTTCTGCAAGCGGTTAGACCATTTTCTCTGCTCTGCAGAATAATCTGAATTTGGATGTGAAAAGGGACATGAATGTCAAAAAGTTACAATGTAGAAGAAAGTTCTCTGCCTTATTAGGACGTCCACTATCTGTTGTTAGATAACAAAGCACAACCTCAAGTTGGATATTTCATAGCTACTTCCTGTGCTGTGTAGGAATCAAATCTATATTAATTCTTTTGTTGAACATTATCAAATCATAGCTACCTTTCATATTCACTTGACTTGGATGCATTAAACATTATAGTTTTGTATACTTATTTTCAACGTTTTGTTGGAAATTTGAAGGTATGCTAATAAAAACCATTTTTTGTTTAAAAGAGGTGATATGGGTTGGTGGAAATCCTGGAAAGTCTTTTCCTGCCAGAAAGTGGTCAGCCCCGCCCTGGATTCAGTTTAAAATTTTGACTGAAATGAATTCTTAACTCATCCTTAAGACAAAGGGTGACGGATGATGACGCTTATAAATGCTGATGCTTCCCTGACGTGACGATGATGGCTTGATCCATTAAAGATAAGTGTAGTAAATTGCAGGAAAATTTTTCAGAATTTACTTTACCTGTATATCTGTCAATGAAAAATGCCATTTTTAGGTTAAAACTAGTTTTACTATCATGTAAAATTTTCACAACAAATTAGTTATTAATAATAAAATGGATTAAATGATATTTTTAGTAAATTAAAATTATGTATCTTATTGAGAAAAGATTGAAAGATTAATATTTAAAAAATTGAACCGATTCAACCGGTTTAATGTTAAAAATTTTGTATCCACCAATTTTTCGTTTCGGTTTTCAATTTTTTGGTTTGATTTAATTTAATAATTTTTGTTGTTAAAAATTGATGAGTTTATTAATTCATCAACTTTTTCGTAAACTAATTAGTTTTATAAACTAAAATAAACTAATTAATTTTTTATTTAATAATCTATTTTTTCAATTAAATTTAAAATTTGTCTATAAATAAAGATAATATTTCAATCATTTTTTAAATTATTTAATTTTATATAATTTTAGTTGATTTTATAACATTTTAATATTGATTAAAGCTTTTAAACTTTAAATCTCCTTTCTTACTTGTTTAAATTGTTGGGTCTGGAGAGCCCACTTATATGGGAGATCTTTAATATTGGCCTATTGAGGGAATATATTCATGGGTTTTGACATTACACTTCAACTTAAAACTTTAAGGCATTAGGTTTATAGGTCTTTTCCAGTTATATGTCCTTCACTAGTTCCATCTATTTTTAATGTGAGATTTCTACTCACATGCGACATCCCAACAATCTCCCCCTCAAGCATGAACTTCCATATTGGGCTTGGGCTCTCCTTTGAGAGAAAGCTTTTTTGCTTAGCAGTTCGAGTATATATCGTCACTAAGAGCGCTTCTACTCTACTGGTTTGGGCCCACCAGGAATCTCCTTGCTCTTCTTCATGAGGAAGCAACCACAGGATCCGACTACTATCTCTGTACTTATCCCTTGTCAAACCATCAGCTTTGATACCACTTGTTGAATCTGGAGAGCCCACCTATATGGGAGATCTTCAATATGAACATAGTGAGGAAACATATTCATGGGCTTTGATACTACATTTCAATTTAAAGCCTTAAGGCATTAGGTTTATGAGTCTTCTCTACTTATATGTTCTTTGCTAATTCCATCTCTTTCCAATGTGAAATTCCTACTTACACTTGACATTTCAACATAAATTCCGATTCAGATTTGAAAACATTGTGAAAGATTAAGTCAGTATTAACAAAACTCTACAAAGGTTGTCATCTTTCCCGGGCTTCTTTCATTTGGCCTGAGATTTCCCTACAGCCCCTCCGCAGGCCTTGGATACTTCTTTTGAGGTCGGCAAGCCTTTTGGTTCGAAGGATAAGTTTCCAGACTTGTCATAAGAAACTCAGTGAAAAAAATCTTATGGGTGATTGTTTCGCAAATTTTTCGATTCGTTTATGACAAATACAAAAATCAAAAAAATTAAAAGGACCAAAGATAAACAAAACCGAGTTTTGTTAATGCAGTTCGACACACCTTGCCTACATTTGTGGGGCCCTCACCCAGCTTAATTCTTTCACTAACGACAATAGTTTTATACAAGGCTTTACTGAGCCGACTTCACTCAACCCTTGGCACTATCTCTAGCCCTCACTACTCGTGAAAGAATTTCACACCCAATAGTACGACCACCTCATACTAACATCAACAAAGGATTTTTCTTAACAATCTTTTGAAACAAAAATAATGAATAAATCACTCAAGTAATTAAACAAACAATTCAACACTTAAGAAAACACTGGACAAAAAGACAAGAAATAATTTCTTGCACAATCACGAAATCAAGAGAAGCTAAATAATCAAGCAAGAACTTCACCAAGTCAGCCACGATTCAGGTGCAGGAACTAGGTCACGCATTCATCAACAACACCTTTGGATGTCTTCAATTTTCTTCACACTTGGTAGCGTTACACATAAGCTACCCTTGAAGCAATGGAAACATTCATATCAAACAGCACATCTTTTGCTCTTCCATTCATCGTGAATACTCACCAGAAAAAACCTCATCAAAGCACTCATGTATTTTCTGCAAAACATGGGCAGCACCTAGTTATCCATGCAATAAGACTAACACCACAGCACCCAATGACCAATGCAAAAAGACCAACACCTAGAAATTCACACCAACATCCACATAGAAGAAAAATCACCCAACAACTCACGTGTAGCCTTTAATCAACAACCAACAAAAAATCAAGACCGAAAAACCTACACACAGCTCTCACACACGTCATCTTGCTTAATCCATATCTCCAGAAGAAACATAATCCACATGAATCTTCATCTAAGATAGTGTTCTATTTGCACAACAACTTTATCCAAGAAGCCAATTCAAGTAAGACTTCTTGATTTTTATTTTTAATCATTATCTAAATATCCAACAATAAAAAATGTCAAAATTAAACAAAAAGATATATAAAAAATATCTTAACAATCTCCCCCTTTCTAACATTTTTGTCACAAATAAGAAATTCCTCCTTAATCCAACACCAAGTTCCAAATAACATCCATCAAATTCTTCAAGTTCAAGAAACATCCAAAGAAACAATAACGAACAATTATCCAAATTTCTCCCCTTTGGCACAAAAAGATGCCAAAAAATAAGACTAATAGTCACGAAGATATCTCAAAATCTCCCCTTAAATTGAACAGTCACCAAAAATAATATGATGTCTCCCCTTTGGGACAAAATGATGTCAAAACAAGAATCCTTTATTGTGATCAATCTTAGTGAATAAAGAAACACAAAAATCACTTCAATTCCATCTTCATAAGACTGATCAAATTCATAAACCCCATCATTAAGCATAGCCTCATGTATACATCAATCAACTAAACCTTTGAAAACCTATAAATAAAAACTCAGAAAGCTTAAACAATAACTCCTTCGAACCTCTTTCTTTTTTTGTTTTTTAAATAAATAACATCAAACTATATTTTAAAAATATAAAGCGCACAGGGACACAGTCCCTGTGCATCTCGAATAAATTCAAAACTAGGCTTATTCCTCGTCACATTATCTCGGTCATCAACCTTCTGATTGATTTCTTCATCGGAAATAACTGACTTATCCTCGGTCTGAGCAATTGCTTCAAAAGCAGTAACTAATTGTGAATATGGACAATTTCTTGTTTTTTTTCACTACATTTTTGTGCTTGTAATTAACCCTTTCTAACCTAACAGTACTTCGATAATATGGGTTGCTATTGGAAATTTAATGGAAAGTATCTACATTTTCGGTTTTGACCCCTTTGAAACATCATTTGTAACAACTTATAATATTTCGATCTTATGTGTCCGATTACTCCACAAAAGTGACATATATGTATGAACCTCTAATTTTTCTTTGAGATTTCTCCTTGGATAGATCTGGTCGCACTAATTTTCTCATCATTCTACTTGGAACATTTACTTCTATAGCTAATGCCTTGAAGATCCCCTTTAACCTTATCAATTTCAATCAACTTTTCTAACTTTTTTGTGCCTCCATTCAGTATTCTCAAACCTTTTTCAGCACTTGCTAACTTCAATCTAGCTTCGCCGAGCTCGTCTAAAGCTACCATCAATTTCTTCTCTTAATCTTGGATAGTGTTCTTCATAGAGAAGTTTTCTTCCTTCAACCTTTCATTCTATCTACATGTTTTCAACCATTTTTATACATCACTTCGTAAGTCTCATAAATATTCTTCCTTTTATTATCTGAACCACTTTCATTACTATCATAATCTGATATTGAACTTTGACCTTATCAGTCTCCATTATTCTCGAAAATTTCTTATTTGCCCCCTTTTTCGTCTTCAATTACTTCCTTCTTAGTTACTGTTAGGCATGCAACTGGATTTGTGCTATACAAAGCAACAAACGCAGCACTGTTCACAATATCTTCTTCACTATCATACTCACTTTTAGATTCATTCTCGCTCCAAGTGCTCGTAAAGGATTTTCCTTTTCTCTTCTTCAGAGTATTGGCACATTTTGCTTGCATATACCCGAAGTCTTGACACTCACGACATTGAATTTTCTTCACTTTTCTTTTTCCCTTTTGAGTTTTCCCTTATTGTTTGAAATTACTATTTGATGAGCTCCCACTATTTTGCCTAAAATCAGATCTATCCTTCTTCACTTTCTTTAACCACTTGCTAAAATTTCTTGTTAATAATTTCTTATCCTCATTTTCATTAAATTCATCTTCTACATCATTTATGCCTTTTTCAGTTTCAACTTGTAATGTCAATCCTTTGCTCTTTACTTGTTTGTCCATCAACAAATTCATTTTGAAATTGGTAAGAATTCCAATTACCTTCTCCAACGACAAGTCATTGATGTCATGAACCTCCTCGATTGCTACAAGTTTTGGATTAAATCTTGGACGTAGTGATCTCAGCGTCTTCTTTACCAATTTCAGGTTAGAGTATTTATTTCCGAGTTGATGTGCTTGGTTTGCTATGTTACATAATCTCTCATGAAAATCTCCAATTGTCTCATTGTCATTCATCTTCAATTCTTCAAACCTCATAGCTAACATCTGAAGTTTTGAGGCTATCACATATTTCGATCCTTTATGTATAGTCTGCAAAGTTTCCCACGCTTCTTTCGCTAATTCACAAGCTAATATCATAGCAAAACGACCTTCATCAACTGCACTAAAGATGACGTGCAGGGCTTGAGAATTTCCAAGCGCTCTCTCTTCTTAGCCCTTATCCACTCATATGCATCTTTAAGCACTGCTTTTCCCTTTTTATCAATCGTCACTGGATGTGTCTAGCCATTTAAAACTGAGTTCCATGCTCTTGTTCCTTGTACCTGAATGAATACCCTCATCCGTGATTTCCACATAGGATAATTTGAATCATTTAATAACACTGGCCTGGTGATTGATGCCCCTTCTCTTGTAACCATAATTGTGAAACAAGGATCTCCACTTACTTGATGTACCAAGTTCTGATTTGGTGACCCTCTTTAATACCAATTGAAAAAAATCAAAGGGATGATTGTTTTTCAAACTTTCAAATTTGCTTCTAACGAACACAAAAATCAAAAAAATTAAAAGCATCAAAGATAAACAAAACTAAGATTTGTTAATGCAGTTCGACACACTTTGCTTACGTCTGCGGGACCCTTACCCAGCTTAATTCTTTCACTAATGACAATAGTTTTATATAAGGCTTTACTGAGCCGACACCACACAACTCCTGACATTATCCCTCGTCCTCACTACCCGTGAAAGGATTTTACACCTAATAGTATGACCGCTTCGTACTCACCTCAACAGAGGATTTTTCTCAACAATATTTTGAAACAAGAATAGTGAATAAATCACTTAAGTGATTAAACAAACAACTCAACGCTCAAGAAAACACTTGATAAAAAGACAAGAAATAATTTCCTGTGCAATCACGAAATTAAGAGCAGCTAAATAATCACGCAGAAATACCCAACAAAAACTTCATCAAGTCAGCCACGATTCAGGTGCAGAAGCTGTGTCACACATTCATCAACAGCACCTTTTGATGTCTTTAATTTTCTTCACACTTGGTAATGTTAAACACAAGCCACCTTTGAAGCAATAAAAACATTCAGATCAAACAATACCTTTTGCTCTTCCATTCACCGTGAATACTCACCAAAAAACCTCATCAAAACACTTATGTATTTTCTGTACAACATGGACAGCACCCAGTAACCCACACAATAAAACTAACACCACAGAACAGCACCCAGTGACCCACGCAAAAAGATCAACACCTAGAAATTCATGCCAACATCTACATAGAAGAAAAATCACCCAACAACTCACGTGTAGCCTTCAATCAATAGCCAACAAAAATTCAAGACTGCAAAACCTACACACAACTCTCACACACGTCATCTTGCTTAATCCATATCTCTAGAAGAAACATAATCTGCATATGAATCTTCATCCAAGATAGAGTTCTATTTGCACAACAACTCTCTCTAAGAAATCAATTCAAATAAGACTTCTTGATTTATATTTTTAATCATTATCTGAATATCCAATAATTAAAAATGTCAAAATTAAACAAAAAGATATATAATAAATATCTTAATACTTTAAATCAAAAGTCGACAGCTTTGAACACCAAGTCCCAACCTAATATTCTGAGCATGGAGGAACAAACTCTATGCTCATCATAAGAGAGGAGAGTTGAAACATTTCCAAAATGTGTCTAAAGATGGTATTATAACTCCCTCTCTTGAGCTGTTGAAGGCGGGAGCAAGGATCTGATCAGTTGCCTTAATCGCTTACTTTTGGAGAAAATGTCCAACTTTTCCAGTGGCTAATGCTTGAGCAAAAGCAAGATAGGGCTCCAAAGGGTTAGAACGAATGTTGCTCTATGAGGATGGTCTTTTCTTGTTCAAGTTTAGTAAGGGAGAGTGGACTGAATGATATTATAAAAGAAGGGAGCCTGTTATTAATCAAATAGAGAAAATTGACATCAAAGAAAGACAACATGAATTAGAGAGTACTCTGAGTTCTGCAGATATAAAGAATAATGAATTTGGTATTAACACAAGTGAGGATGGAGGACTACAGATGCTGACCATAGAGTAGATTGGAGCTGTAAAGGGGCATTTAAATATGAAACATTCCAAGACAGAAATGGACGATGGTAAGGCCAATAGCCAAGAGGAAAATGAGATCCTTTACCTGCCAAGCTCTAGAAGAAGATCAACTAGGAAATGTGGGAAAGTAAAAAACAAAGAGGACTCTCCCCAATCATTTCTATTCTGATTTGGAATACCAGGGGCCTAAATGATCCCTCAAAACGGTCTATGGTGAAAGAGATCGTCCAACAACATCAACCAGTCTTTGTAGGCTTGTTGGAAATAAAAATAAGGGACTCTCGAATCCTGAAGGACCAGTAATTTTTGGGCACAAAATGGAAAATGTTTTTCAATCTTTCTTCCCACTATAACGGGAGAATCTTATGCTTCTTCAATGTTGATCAAATTGATGTGCAAGTGGAGGAAGAGAGTGACCAATTTTTACATTTGAAATGTTGTTATAGGGTCAATCCCCATCATTTGCTCCTATTTTAATAAATGCAGCGAATTTTGTGTTTCAGAGGAGTAACCTATGCAATGCACTGGTCCGCATCCAACATTCTGTTTGGGATTTTGAAGAAAAGAAGATGAACAAGATGGGATAAGATAAAGATTAAAGAATACGTAATACTCCCATGCTTTTATTATTAAACATGGTTGCCTTATATAGACAAAATACAAAAAACTAAAACAGATATTTCAGCCAACAAATCTGGCTTATAAGATAAGATTAAAGATAAACTAAGACCTATTCTAAAGGAATTTAAACAACTTTAAAATTTTGAATTAACTCTCAACATTCCCTTTTAATTAAAAATTTCAAGGATGGAGCACTTCTCTCCTAATGTAGTGCACTTCTCATCACCGTCTTCAAATTTGTTAATGCACATTATCATCATCTTATAGATATTGGAGCACATCTCTCCATGGTGCACTTCTCACCAACAAATCTAAAAAAGAGTTTTTTCTTCAACCACTTCAACCAAATTTGCATGTTCTTCTTTTTTAAATCTGCAATTCTTTTGCAAATGACCAAATCTTTTGCAGTTATAGCATTGAGGCGTTCCTTTGTGCCAACAATATTCCTCTTCATGACCAGGCTTCTTGCAATTGTTACACTGAAGAATTTTTCCTTTCCCCTTTGCAACTTTAGCTAAATAAGCGCTCTCAATTATTTGTTCAATTTCCTCTTTTCTCATAGCTCTTCTTTGCTCTTAAGCTTGCAAAGCATTAATCAATTCTGGTAAAGTTATTTGATTGATATCTCTTGAATCTTCAAGAGATGAAATTTTAGACTCAAATCTTTCAGGCAAACTTATAAGCATTTTCTTTACAATATTGCTATCAGGTAAATCTTCTCCCAGCAGTTGAATTTTGTTCACCACATTTATCAGTCGATCAGAATATTATTGTATGGTCTCCTTTTCTTTCATGCTCAAACTCCTAAAATCTCTTTTGAGATTTAAGATTTGCATCCTTCTTGTTCTTTCAATGCCTTGATATAATTCTTTCAGCACATCCCGAGCTTCCTTAGATATTTCACAAGTCATTATTCTTGTGAAAATTATTTCTGAGACAGCAGAATGAATTATAGATAAAGCTTTTGGAGCTTTTGCTTCTTCTTTTTCATGAGCCCTTATTTGATTGAGTGTTGGATTATTTCCCAGGGGTGGTAATTCCCTTTCATTTTCTACCCACTGCTAGAAGCTAAGACCCTTTAAACAAGCTTTCATCTTCACAGCCCATATTAGCTAATTTTCACCATTGAAACCCACAAGCTAAGACTTTTTTAATGAGCTTTCATCTTCATAGCCTATACTAGATAATTTTCACCATTGAAACTTTGGGGTGAGATAATTGTTGAATTGCTGGCAGTCATGAGAACTTTTTTTTTGTATTTTATCACTCAATCTCACAGTCCCTCAAGGATCTAAAGCTCTGATACCACTGTTGGGATTTTGAAGAAAAGAAGATGAATAAGATGGGTTAAGATAAAGATTAAAGAATACGTAACACTTCCATGCTTTTATTATTAAACTTGGTTGCCTTATATAGACAAAATACAAAAAATTAAAATAGATATTTCAGCCAACAAATCTGGCTTATAAGATAAGATTAAAGATAAACTAAGACCTATTCTAATAAAATTTAAACAATTTTAAAATTTTAAATTAATTTCAACATTTATTATCCCATGGTTAGTAGCAGGGGACTTCAATTGTACACAAAAGTCGAAGGAGGTGGAAGGTGGTAAGAAATATATAATGGCAGACGCAAGTGAACTCACCTCCCTGCTTAGCAAAGTAGAGCTGTTGGATATCTACTCTACGGGACGACATTTCACGTGGAGTAACAAGCAGCAGGGGCGTATGTTCACTCGCAAAAAACTAGATAGAGCACTTGGCAATCCGGAATGGCTCAGCAAGTTTCCTCAATCATACGTACGCTTTGTTGAAAATTTATTATCGGACCATTCCTACATATTAATTCAGAACATAGTCGATCATCAAAGACATGGTACCCCCTTCCGTTTTTTCAATGGAGTTACGAATTTACCAAGTTTTATGGAAATAATTGGGTGTTGCTAGCAGCAGGATGTGATAGGTGTTGAATATTGTCTCAAAGTCAGAAATTGAAGCTTATCAAAGTCAGAAATTGAAGCTTGCAAAGTCAGAAATTAAAGCTTCTCAAAGTCAGAAATTGAAGCTTACTTTTGATGATTGTTGAGTCAGAAATGGCGGTGGTGCAACTGACTTTCACACCCATGGAATTCTCTATAAAAGAGAAGCAAACGAAGGAGGAAGAACAGAGCTCAAGGTTTTTGGTGTGAGAAGAGAGAGAGAGTTTTTTTAGAAGTGAGAGAGTCATTTCCGAAGGAGAAGAGAGAGAAGAATAGTGAGAGGGAGAGAGGAAAAATATACATTTTTTTTTGTTTCTCTTTTCTAATAGTAGTATGTGAGTTTGGGTTAATTTGGGTCTTTTGGGAAATTGAGTGATAAACACTATTGTATGATCTCATTGATTATAGTAAAATACTCAGTCATCTCCAAATTGGACGTAGGCATTGTCGAACCAGTATAAATCTTGGTATTCTTATTGTTGTTTTATTTTTCACTCCAAAATTTATTAACGTTTCCGCATAACAAGTGGTATCAGAGCTCCAGTTTTTTTGACTGGGGTGTTGTAGAAGTGAAAATATATTGGAGTAATAATGTCGGTGAACAGTACCAGTGAACAGTGTCGGTGCTACAGTCCTCGTGAACAGTACCAGTGCTACAGTACTGTGAATAGTATCAGTACGTATTTGTGAACAGTGACGAGTAGATAGCTGAAGATAAAGACGAGCCCGTTAAGAGGGAGTCGATATCGTCATCGTCGACACCTACATCCAATAGACATCCAATCGCAATAACAAGTTTAGAGGTTGACAAATTTAATGGCTCTAATAATTTTGGTATGTGGCAGTGTGAAGTTATGGATGTATTATATCAACAAGAGTTGGATAT
>JANVCQ010000231.1:43126202-43162720 GCA_025531925.1 Erythroxylum plowmanianum
TCAAGAATTAATATAGTAAATACTAGTGAATTTATTATTATTATTATCCTCTTAAATTATATCTAAATATATGATATATTTTTTGAGTATTTCAGATTCAGGTTTAAATCTAGAACAGCAAGTTAGAAACCTGAACCTGAACCTGAACCATAAAACCTAATTTTTCAGGTTCGGTTAACCTTATTTACAGATTCGGTTCATGTGATTCAGGTCCGGTTTACAAGTTCACGGGTTTTTTTGAGCACCCCTACTTTTCGCTTTACATGAATTTTGAGTGGGTTATAATGTACGTAATATTTCCTTTGTATTTTTACAAAAAGTTTATTTCGTGATTTAAACTTATGACTTTATAATCACGAAGGAACAATTTTACCGGTTACTCCAAGGCTAGTAAAATACAACTTTTTACATTAAATGTATAATATTAAAAATTTTTACAAAATAATTATTTTAAAGAAATCATTATATAATGTTTATAATTATTTTAACTTAAATCTAATTATAAATCACATTAAAATAATTAACTAAAATTTAATAAATATTATTTTTAATATTGTAAACAATTAAATTTATTTTTTGGTCTTTTTGATTTTTTTTTACTTACAAGATTTTTATATTTAAGCGAATGGTGTCATTGATATCTTTAGTAACTGCTCGACTTGATCCCGAAAACCAAACTTGGAATCTCCTCCAAACACGAGGCTCCCAAATCGAAGAAAATATATTTCACATCAGTTTGGTTGAATTATTCTTACGAGGTGTTTCACGTGATGATTCACAACTTAGATACTTACTTTAATTTACTATTTTAAAAAGGAATTAAGTAGAAATACACATTTTATAATAATAATAATAATAATAATAATAATAATAATAATAACATAATACTAATAATAATAATAATATATTAAACAACAACAACAACAACAATAAATTATTATTATTATTACAACAACAACAACAATAATAATAATTTATTATTGTTGTTGTTGTTGTTGTTATTATTATTGTTGTTATTGTTCGATCTTCGAACTTATAATTAATGCTATATAATAGATGAATTAAAAAATTCAATGTTTAAAAAATTAGACTGGAAGTTAAGATACTAGCTGTATTTATTTTTTCATGTTTTTTGTTTTGATTTTCACAAAAAGGAAATAAGTCCTTAAAACATGTTTGGTTAAATATTGTTTTTATTTTTTGTTTTTAAAAATAAAAAATCACAACTTTACGTAAACGTAAAAAAGATTTTTTTAAATATTTTGTAACATGTTTTTATAGGTTTTCGTTTCTACTTTCTCTTCTTTCGTCCCAACCTCATCTCTTTTCTTTCTCCTGCTTCTTTATTCTTTTCTTATCTCTTCTCCTCATCTCTTTTCTTTCTCCTGCTTCTTTATTCTTTTCTTATCTCTTCTCTAACTCATCTCTTACATCCCTTTTCTACTTGTGCAAAAAGTGAAAGCTTGGGCTTTTAACTAGGTGCGTTTTTGAAACTAATTTCATATTTTTCTAATTATGTTGTGTTATTTTTTCTAGTTTTCTTAGTTTCTTATTTCTCATCGACATCTAATTTTTTACGTTTATGGTTTTTCTAGTTTTTATTTCTATGTTTCTAGTTTTCATATTTTTCGTTTATTTGTGTTTTTGCATTTCCAATAGTTTGTTATTCTAAGTTTTTAGTTTATTTTGGCTTTTACGTTTATGCATTTTGCGTTTCTGGTTTCTTCGTTTTAATTTTTTTTAATTTTTGCGTTTCTACATTACTAGTTTTCCTATTTATCATTTATCTGTGTTTATGCATTTCCAATTGTTTGTTATTATGCATTTTTGGTTTATTTTGGTTTTTATGTTTCTGCATTTCACGTTTCTGGTTTCTTTGTTTTTAATTTTTTTTTAAATTTCTGCATTTCTACATTATTGGTTTTCATATTTATCGTTTGTTTGTGTTTTTGCATTTCCAATTGTTTGTTATTTTGCAATCTTGGTTTATTTTGGATTTTACGTTTTTATATTTTACAAAATCTCAACCAAACAGGTTTTTATTCTTTAATAAAAACAAAAACTAAAAATCACAACAGAAAAATAGAATTGGAATCAAACGGACTCTAAGCTGGTAAGATAAGAGGTTTAAGGTTTAAAAAATTCAATCGACCTTTATAAAATCGACTAAATATTAAATAAAATTAAAGAATTTAAAATATAATTAAAAGATATTGTGAAGTTTAATTGAAAAAGATTGTTAAATACAAATTAATTTATTTATAAAAACTTATTAATTTACAAAAATTGACAAATTAATTAATAAATTAATCAAATTTTAACAACAAGAATTATTAAAATAAATCAAATCGAAAAACTAAAAACTAACACTACAACAAAGTAGACATTTAGCTACATTTTTTTAGCGACGTTCCAAAAATTGTCGCTACAAGAGACCATATTGCGACGATTTTAAAAATTGTCATTAAAACTAACCCTTTAGCGACTAATTATAAAAGTGTCACAAAAGGATCAATATTTGGCGATAAATGACAAAAATCGTCCCCAAATGGTGAACATTTAGTGACGATTCTCGAAAATTGTCACAAAATGGTCCATATTGGATGACGATTTTACACATTCGTCGCTAAATGAACTTTTGGTGATGCTTTTCAGAAATAGTCACGTTAAATGGGTAAACATTTAGTGACCAATTTTTGAAATCATCACCAAAGGGTTCACAATTGGTGACGATTATGTGAAAATCCTCAAAAAAAAGATGTTTGATGACGATTTTCAGAAATCGCCACCAAAGTTTTGTAGACATTTAACTAAGTGTTTTTTTGCTACGTTTTTTACATTGTCACTAAAAGTAACCACTTGGTGATGATATTTGAAAGCATCACCAAAGGATCAACATTTGGTGACGAATTTTTAAAATCGTCACCAAATGGTCCACATTCAGAATAGTCTACATTCAGTAACAATGCCTAAAAATCATCACCAAATGATCCACATTCTCTGACGACTTTTGAAAATTGTCACCAAAGGTTCTACAGTATTTTAGAACTCATTTGGTGACCATTTGCCAAAATCATCAACAAATGGCTTCACATTTTTCAAAATTGTTAAACTAACATTTTTATAATCTATCATAATTAAGATATGTTTTATTGGAGATTTATTTTGAATGTTTACAACGTATTGTTGAAAAAACACACACAACATAATTTTAAGTATTAAACAGTAATATTAATTAATCATTAATAATTACTAACATTGTAAAAATAAGTTATAAAAATTTTAATAATTGTATCAATATAATAATATGATATATGGAGGAGTACATACTTTGAATTAGAAGGTTAACGATTCTTACAGTCATAGAACAAGAATAATAACAGTCTATACTCAATAGTATGTAGCTTGACCCCTAACTAGTAAAGAAGTTGTTTGACAAATTCTTATAAATACAACAATAAATCAACCTTAAAGCTGAGTTCAGTTGATTGCATCGATAAATGACAATAATATAATTATTTTTTTAGATTCCAAGTGATATGAGAGTCAGTAAAGAAAAATGAGTCCCCGATATTTGGATTCCCGAGAAGGGTACTTGCACGTTCGAAGGCACCAATTGAAACAGTGATAGTTCTTCCCTCCGATATAGGGTTTTTTCACACCTTTTTACAATAGCGTTTCCACTATAGCTAAACTTGTAGATGATACAATGAATGAGTCGTCATATTTAGTATGGAAGACAAACTCTCTAGATGAACTACCAATATGAAATGGTTTGCCTAAAACACAATCAGTATAGAACTTAGATATTGTCAGATTAGTAACCGTTAAACGAACCAAAATTGGAGTGACATACATACGTGAATGTCCAGATGAAGTCTGTGGAATTGACGAATTTTCCAAAACAACCAATTTCCTTAATCCTTTACAGACTGTTGTGACATCGCTCCTGCCTCCATGGGCATACATGTCATCTTCAAGATGCAAGGAAGCGTAAAACAACATGTAGTATATACCATCAAATGTGAATATATATAATAACTTCATAAAAAGAAATGAGATGTAGATAATAAGAAAAGTGACGTTGTTCGGATGATATTAAAAACTTTGAAATAGAAGATCGGCCATGAAAGGCAAACGATCATTAGTGTACAAAGTGGAGATTTTTCTGCATTATTTATTCCTTCAGTAGGGATAATTTTGCCATATTCCTCCCATCGGAATGAATTAGTACCATCCAGAACTAGTCTCCATGTCGACATTCCTTGATTAATAATGTTAAGAGGTATATTCTGCAAATGTCAATTTAAAATAAAATGATGATATGTTCAACTCCAATTTCGATGATAAGTGAAAGTAGTCTAGTTTAGCACTTATACATCTTCAATGTGCCTAATGATATAAAAGTTACCCTTACTAAAATTTCAGAAATCTATTGTATAATTTGTATCACATGCAAAATTTAGAATTTAAAGTAGAATAGGCATGACTATGTTCTTGATTTACAAAAATATAATATTATCTATATTGGGCTATATTACTATTAATGGAAATAAACAAAAGTAAAATACTCTTGAAGGTCTTTCATTAAATAGTTACAAAGCTTTGATGAGGGAAGCGTTAAAGGTCGTTGGGAAGAAACCAACCCATATACAAATAACAAAGACAAATAGTAAATCATCTTCAAAACACAACCATAAGCATAACTCATACATCAAATGCATGATTAGGAACCCACAATAAACACCTAAAGGTATAAGTTAAACTTAGCACAACTTCGTTAATGAAAATAGAATCAAACAACAATACCAATTTAGTTAATGATGGTTCTTCGACGGTGATGACCATAATACAAAACCCAAACAAAAGAGAGGAGACAGTGGTTTGCAAGATGGAGGATTTTGAGAAATGTTGACAACTTGAACGAGAATGAAGTAGCCTTTTATTGTGGTTGTGATCGAAAACCTAATACAAAACGTCGTCATTTTTCATGTTTAGGTAAACGATGTCATTTTACTGTAGTTGTTTATATTTACTATTAATTAATTTGTACGATCTATTGTATTTTGTCGTCAAACGTAAGATGTAGCGACTAATACATGGTTCATTGCCAAAGCTCGCAAGTTCATAAATAATTTTTTATAAATTTATTTTCCTATTCCAAATAAAACATAATTTGAATTAAAATTAAAATTTTCCTATTGAAAACTATTTCCAAATTAGTTTGTTGACCCTTCAAATAATTATAATTGACTTACAATTTTCAAAAAATTATACATTTTAATTATTATAATTTTGAAAAACTAATTTAAAAAAATTATACAATCTAATTATTATAATTTATAAAAACTAAAAATTTAAAATTTAACAAGACATTCTAATATAATTAAAAAAATTCTAACAAATTAAAATTAAAGATTAGTCATTCTCAAAAATTAAGCAAATGAAGAACAATTGCATATATAAGTGAAAAGATAAATTTTACATTTTGTATGATGTATTAGGAATACCTCAAAAATATTAATCAATTAAGAAAATTAAGAAAGTAAATAGATTGCTTTAGTTTTGGGAGACGATGTGGAAATTTGGTACCAAATTGTCTAGCATTTCGACTTAGTGTGGTGGTTGGTCACGAAAATGATCTTCTGCGACTAAACTTACTTCATCGCAAAAACTCTCGGGTATTTAAATTAAATGCATCTTGTTATACAAATAATAAGGTTAATGGTAGATTAAGGGCTAAAGGGTATATGTTATCAAGTTAGTGATAAATTTGGTAAAAATAAAATGTGGTTTGCATTTCTTATTAATTCAACTAATAATAAAAAAAGATACAAATTTTTAAAAATTTCTCAATTTTATTTTGTTTATCTACAAAATTAAAATTAGTAATTCCTAAAAGTGAAGCAAATCAAGAACAATTGCATATATAAGTGCAAAAGACAAACTTTTCATTTTGTTATGTAATAGGAATAACTCATATATGTTAATCAATCAAGAAAATTAAGAATGTACCCCCTTCTCCATCGTTTTTTGAAAACTGACATGCCTACCTTCATTTTTGCCCTATCTTTGACATTGTGAATAATTCTCCGTGTGCTTGCTCTCTTGATTTGGTGAGTAGTGTTGACCTTTTTATTTTGTTATGTCGTTGAAGTCGAAAAGAGTACGATGGTTTTGTGTTATGTGTTGAGTTTGTTGTCAATTTGTTTGCATTTATTAGTGATGATAATGGTTGAGTTGTGCAGAATTTGTGTTATTGTTGTTGAATAAAGGGAAAACAGACGTTTTTTTATTGTGCCCTTGAGTTGAAATTTACTTGCCCATAAGGTGTTTCACAAAAGTCCTGATTGTGTTTTGCTTCTCACTATCTCCATACCTGACTGTCATTATCTCTTCCTATGTCTTGCTTCTAAACTTTCACTCAATCAAAAAAATGGCAACATCAATGATGATACTTGATTCGTCTAGCATTCCTCTTTATTTCATTCACTTCCACCTTGTCAATGATAGCAAACTACAACGTGTTGCAGTGTGTTCCGAAACTTGATGGCATTAACAACTCCGCAAATGCATTTCTTGCAGCTTAGGCTCAAGCTTGGGCATCAACAAAACCTGCCCCTATTTATATTCCCAAAGGAAGGTTGTCTATAGCTATCAAAGTCGCATTCCAAGGTCTTTGCAAGATCAGTGACATTATAGTACGTGTAGATGGAACTCTTGTGGCTCCATCCGACTATCAGGCTATTGCCACTGCTGGAAATTGGTTAATATTCGAGCATGTTACCTTAATTTGTGATGTACTAGTCATTTGAAGTGGTTGAAGATAAATTGGAACCTTATTGAGTTGTGAAAAATAATATTTAACATATTACAAAGTTGTTAAGAACCTTAAGAGATTAGAAAGTGCTTAAGTGCATCTGTACATTTCATAACCATATTGATTGAAGAAGGTTATTGATTCAGAATTTTGCATAAGGGTTATTAATCCCTCTTTTTTTTTCTTTTCTATCATTGTTTACTTCTCTTGCTTAAAAACATTTCAATCTGGATGTGGTTGTGTAATGCCTTTTTAAAGCTGTGTTTTATGGGACCTAAACCTATTAAAACACTGATATCAAGGTGCTTTTGTTACTTTTCAAGTATCAGATCACAATTTATTGCAATCAAGAATTATAGTTTTTATTAATTTTTTAATTCCTTCGTATATAATTCTCTCATATTTATAGGCAATTTAAGGATTAATTATTGAAGTTCCTCCTTCTTAGTGGTGTGCGGTTGTCCATCAATCGAGGTAACTCATCCAATACAGTTATAATATCATTTGGACAAATAGCTGCAACTGTTGATGGTGCGAATTAGGAGTAACCATTATTGTTAATGCGAATTAGTAGTAATCATCTTACTAATTAGCTAGTTAATTAATTGTTTTATATATCGGTCGTCGTTTGATTTTGTTGTATATAGTTTACGCAATTGATGTGTATGAACTGACAACACAAATTAAGTAGATAGTAAACCCATTGATGCGTATGCAGTCAAAACACGATATTGTCACTTCATTTTATAGCCATTTTTTGAGAAAAGCGTTTTGAAATTGAATCACCATGCAATTTAAGAAGACAAAATTGGAACCTTAATTTCTTTCTTTTGCCAATGACATTTAAATTAATAGCTTCAATGTAAACAACAAAAGTTAATACAAAAGACTTAACCAATTACAATGTCATTATGTAATAGAAGAAGTTAAACAAACAAAGTAAATAAGAAACAACTCAACATAGTACAGACATAAAATGGTATATAGGCTGGAAACCGGTGATGCAGCTCTAATGAGGCTTATCGATGAAAAATTCCACGAGCCTATGTAAAATGGGCTTGATAAAATGGAAAAGGCAATTGCATTGATTAAATGTAAGCTCGAACTATTATTCCCCCATCGTTTTTTGATGTTATGGTTCATTTGGCAATTCACTTACCATATGAAGCAAAACTTTGTGGACTAGTTCAATTTCGATGGATGTTTCCGATTGAAAGATAATTCATATTAAATTCAACAAGTTTTTTCTATGTTATTTGTTTGTCACGATTCCTAAGTTTACAACTGATTATGTTCAGGTTTTTATGCTCTCTTAAGCATTATATACGTAATAGAGCTTGACCAAAAGGGTCTATTGCAAAGGGTTATATAGCAAATGAATGCTTGACTTTTTGTTCAATGTACTTAACTGATATGGAGACAAGATTTAATAGACCATAACGTAACTTTGATTTTCATGACAACGGTGGGTTGTTTATTTTCTCCCAAAAAGTTAGGCCACTTGGTGTAGGTAAATAAGTGGAGTTAACTAAAGACGAATTTAAAATCGCTTATGGTATATTTTGAACAATTGTAAGAAAGTCGATACATACATGGAGTATGTATATTTCTTTTCATTCAAGCAATCATATTACAATTTTCTTCATTCACTATGAGATCTTACTGTCATTGTCTTTTTTAAATAGAGAGGATAAAGAGATAATTCACAACAAAGGGATTATTAATGTTGAAAAAAGACATAGGTAAAAGTTTGTCTCATGGTTTAGAAATCGAGTAAGTTTTATATTGATTACATATAAGGAAAACATGAGAATATGTCTCATCATCATATTTATTTTCAATTTGTCGTACAGATGATACAGTTACATAATCGTAACGTGCAAGAAGCGACAACAACATTAGATAGTTTGGCATGTGGGCCTCATATTTGTGGGAAGAAATACATATGTTGCATTGATAATGGGGTGCGATTTTAATTACAAGATCGAGATAGTCGAGTTAGAAGTCAAAATCGTTAAAGGATGCCATGATGATGATTTCATTGACTTCTATAGTGTCATCTATGAAATAATAGAGTGGCATTACATCGAGGATAAGAAGGTTATTCTACTTAAATGCAAATGGTTTGACCTAACTGACATGAAAGTGAGCGGGCATATTACTGGCATAAATGTTAGTAAGACATAGTATGATAATGATTCTTTTGTCCTTGCAAGTCAAGTCAAACAAGTTTTCTACGTCAACGATACTGAGTTGGGTAATAATTGGAAGGATGTTCAAAAGTTTCAATAAAGGAATGTCTTTGATTTTTGTGAAAGGGATATTGATCAATTGGATGAGGATGCAGGTAAAGTCTATCAAGAAATTGGATTAGAGTTCAATAATGAAGGCATTCCAATAAAAGATACAGCTATATCATCATTCCATAGGAGGGATGTCAATCCCAACATAGTTCAACTAGATGAAGTCAAGACCATCTTACCTTACAAACAGATGAAGACTATACTCAGGATGACTTAAATGACAATGACGATACTTTGC
This sequence comes from Erythroxylum plowmanianum, assembly GCA_025531925.1. Classification (NCBI taxonomy): domain Eukaryota; kingdom Viridiplantae; phylum Streptophyta; class Magnoliopsida; order Malpighiales; family Erythroxylaceae; genus Erythroxylum; species Erythroxylum plowmanianum. The sequence continues at coordinate 43,135,564 of JANVCQ010000231.1, forward strand.
TCGCATATATTAGTGATGAAGAATCCATTGATAATGTACTTAATGATGATGATTTTCAAAATCTTGATCATGATAATTGAATTTAAATAAATTGTTTGTATTATTTGAAATGTTATGTTCATAATTGCCTTATGTTGTTGATGTTTTACTTATGTTAATTTACGATGACTAGATGCATACTTTTAAAGTTTCACTTATGTATGTGCCGAATGTTTAGTATTTTACTACTGATCTCCTTATATTCATGTGAAATATTAATGTTTGAGTTAAGATTATGAGTTATCTTCATATTTCGTTTTAGTTGTTCATTATATGGCACCTGGTAGAAACAAGGGAAAGAGGGTGGTAATGATCAAAGAAGTTCCTCCCCCACAACAACCAACTCAATCTGACCCCATCGTTCAATAACCGACAATTGCATTATCGAATAAAGACAGTCAGCAACAACTTTTACAAACATCGTCAATTAGTGTTGAGGGATCTTCAGGTCTGTTATTGTTAACCAAACATATTTATATTAATGTTGAAATTACCCATTACAAGTTTAGTGTGTTTTCTTATTATGATTTTTTTTGTTTTCAGGTTCCAATATTGTCATTAGAAAACGAAGTAGAGGTATCACAAAAGGAGCTGAGTTGCAACGCATAAATGTTGCAATGAACAACAAGTTCTCTGTGACCATTGACCCCACGCAACGTTACCTTCTGGATAAGATCCAATCTATAAAATTGTCCAATGAGTTAGGCATCATTGTGAGGAATGAATTGCCTTACCTTCAACATGTCAGGCAATTGAAGGAAGACAACTTACTCCAAAATGCTTTGAACAAAGTTTTTGTAATATTTCAATTTATTTGATTATATGTATTGCGATTTTACTTAACAAAAACAGTATGTTAACTTATATGAGTTCTTCACAGATGAAGCTCAATATCGTTGATATCGACAAGCCTGAGATTTCAAATTGTGTTAGTTCGCTATTGAAACAAAGGGCGAAGGATCATCGATATAGACTTCATAAATATTACCAATCTTTCCCTTCCAATGAAGAGGCAAGGAGATTTATTCCGGAACAGATAACTCCAGAAAATTGGAGTGAAATGTGTGACTATTGGGCCTCCGCAAAGGTTCAAGTTTGTTTTATTTCTCTTCATATTTCCTTCCATTAATTTTGTTTATACATTTCATGACTACTTTTCTTAATTAAGGAAAAGTGTGAGAAAGCCAAGGTGAACAGAGCAAAAATGAAGATTCCTCATAACACCGACTCCAAATCATTTGTTGTCGTCCGACAAGAATTTGTAAAGGTAACGTTTTCAACTTATATTTTATTTCTTAATACATTAAATTTTATTATCTTCTAATTTTTTAGATTCATATAATAGAGTCAAATTCAAATCCAAGGACAAAAGTGTGATAGGATCACACTGTACAAGCTAACGCATTACAAGGAAGGTGAAGGATGGACATCTGAAGAGGCACAAAGTAATTATATATGTATAAAAAATTAATATTACAGTTTATTTTTATGTAATACTAAGTAATAATTTTTTACTTAACTCGATTTTGCATTTTAAATTATAGGACAAGATGTAGGAGTTGTTGCAGACATCATTGATTCAAAGGATCAGCCTAATGTCAGTGACATTTGCAACAATGTCCTTGGTACAAGATCAGGATATATCAAAAGTCTTTGGTATGAATATAAGTTTGTTGGTGCATCTTCGTCACGACCAGCATATATCACAACGTTTCAAGAGGAGAACCAGCCACTGAAAACTAAGTCACAATGTACAGAAGAGAAGTTATATCGTAATGTAAAAGAAGTGAACAAGTTTAAAAAGATGATCAAACAATTACTTGACTCAAACTATATCAGTAGTAGTGATGATGAAGAATCTTAGTTTGTTTATAAATTTTGTTCAAATTATGTAATTAAACTGTAATTTTTTTATAAAACGCATTTTATTTTTAATGTTTATTTTATTTGAATATATTATTATTTAAAAAATATATCACTGACATTAATTATAAAATGTAACTATTTTATATTTTAAACTGTCTTAAAAATTGTAATAAATTAAATTAAATTTATTTTTAACAATTATAATAAAATTTATATTTAAAAATAAATATTTGTCACTAAAAAGTATTAACTACCAAAACAAAATTATCACAAAATGTTATTACCTACGTTTACAAAAATGTCTCTAAAACATTTACCTACAACAAACAATTAGTAACTAAAATTATTTTGCTACAAAAACAAAATCGTCAATAAAAATAATTACCTACAACTATGGTTTTGTAGGTAAAAACCAGGGCCGGCCCTGGGCAACGGCAGGGTGAGCACCTGCCCAGGATCCATCCTTATAAATAATAAAATATGATCTATTTTTATCCTTATGAAAAATAAAATAAAACAAAATAGGACTTACTCTTGACCTCATAAAGAACAATAAAAAGGACCTATATTTTGTTTATTTTTATTCTATATAAGGGCCCAAAAATAAGCAAAAATAGGAACTTTTTTTTATTTTACCTAGGGCCTATAAAATAATTAAAAAGGCTCTGGTAAAAACCTTTATCTGCGAAACATATACGTCGCAAATTCATATATACTTAGTTCTCGTTGGTTATATGTTTAACTAATGAATATATTGTATAATCAAAACCTTTCTACGACGATTTAAAAAAACCTTTCTACGACGATTTAAAAAAACGTCGCGGACATTATTTTGCAACCCAGATTTTGCCACCATTAGGGTGATGAATGTTTTTTTGTCATAAATTATTATTTCACACGATTTTTTAATATTTAGCGATGTTTTCATTGCCAAGATTATCTGTCGTAGTGTGAATCGAAAAGTAGCAAATCATTTATTAAAAAAAATAAATAATCTCAACACAACCGTAGGAAAATAATTAAAGAAATCCTAATAACATGGTCGCGAATATCTATAACGGTTTTGTTTTATTATTATGAACGGAGTTGAGTTTTCTAATCTTTGAAAAAATCAGAAAGAAAACTGCAAAGGAAGAACAACATCAACATCACTATGAACTACTTATCATAGTATCTGCTACTGATTATGGACTTTGATGGTCTGAACTAGATGATGGTGACGATGATACACTTTCAATCAATTGTCGGCCTTTGGTTTCGTATGGAAACAAGAACACACAAAGTCCCGCTACAAAAATCACACCAGCGAAAAGACCAACAGCTTCTTTTAGATGGCAACTTTGGACCAAGCTCACTGCCACCAGTGGACAGACCATTCCACCAACTCTTCCCATGGCACTTGACAGGCCAACCCCTGTTGTTCTGACTGAAGTTGGATATATCTCCGGAGCATACACAAAGATGGTCGAGAACGTCCCGTTGATGCACATTCGAGCTACGAAGAGAAGAGCCGTGGTCACTGCTGGTGAGTGATGGACTACCAATGGCAGAACGAACGCACCTGCCACCATAAACATGCCCACCATTGTCAGCTTTCGACCAATCCTGTCAAGGGTTAGTGCTGCAATCACAAGTCCAGGGAACTCCGCGAAAGTAGTAATGAATACGTTCTTGTAATCTACACCATCTGAGCTACTAGACTGATTAGTTGTTTGAGTTGTTGAATGGCATTTGTTGTTGCTGTTGTTCAACTCAGTTGTCAGCAGAACAAGTCCATAGTAAGCGAAAGAATTCACGAAGAATAAAAACCATAACAATAAGGTGGATCTTCGCAATTTTTGTGACAGAAGCAATAGGAAAGTTTTTACAGGCCCCAAAGCTGAGTCCCGAATGAATGGAACATGCTTATCTGCTATCTGGGGAGGTGATTCTGAATCGTTGTGTGGTGTATCTTCCACTTCCATCTGATTACGTTCATGGTCGGCGACAAGTACACCAGGAGGCAATTCTTTACCATTCAATCTGGCAATTTTCTGCATAATTTTCTGTGCATCATCTTTCCTGCCTTTCAAGCATAAATACCTCGGAGACTCGGGAGTCACAATATAGAACAGAAGTAGAAGAAACGAGGGCACGGAAGATAAACCAACAAGCCATCTCCAACCCAATCTTGGCATAACAATCCATGCCAGTCCAGCCTCGAACACTGTGCCAACACTCCAAAACGCAGAGAAAACCATCATCCAAGCTCCTCTGTTTGGTGCAGGTACGAACTCCAAAAAATAGGATATAAGTACAGGAACTCCTCCGAGACCAATACCAACAAAACAGCGAGCAGCAATCAAACAGGCATAATTGGGTGAGAAAGAGCTCAACAGACCAGCAACAGAAGTGACAAGTGCTGTAACCAAATACCCTCTTCTTCTTCCAAATATGTCAGATACTTGGCCCCATGAAAATGACCCTACCAACAAACCAGCAAACACCACAGTAGTTATCAAGCTCTCCTGGTTGGCGTTCAGATTCCATTGAGACCTAACTGCTGATCCTACAAATGAAAGAATCATCATCTCCATAGCATCAGACACCCATCCCATGCCAGCATAAACAAGCACTAGAACTTGGAATTTTCCAAACCCCGTAGCCTCAAGAGCTTCGTCAACAGTGTAACTCGGCCCTTCTTCAGTTGCCATCTCTTCAGAGACAGATATATTAGTCCCTTCTTTGTTCTGAGTTTGGATTAGCTTTTGTAAAACTAAAAGCTGGTTGGAAATGAGAAACTGCAGTTAAAAGGTAGGAATTGTAAAGGATCGATACATCTAGGAAACAGCTTTGGTATCTTTTGATCAGGTTTATGATAGTGGTAACCACATATCTTGAAATAAGAACAAGCGTGAACAATTACGTGAAGTTTAATAAACACCGGTTTTGGGGCATGAACCCAACAAGATAAGAAGATCTCAGAAAATCCCACAAAGATAGTAGCTTTAGATCAATCAAAAGAAATATAGGATAAGGTAGACTCAGACTATCCGTCATTATCGAAACTTAAGGATATTTTATTAAAAGACTTCATTATCAAAGCGTTTTGAGTTAGCCATTAGTAAATCTTGGCATTTCAAGTTCTAGGACTTCAAATTTCATTTAATCCTTATTTCATTTTCTTCTTTTTAAGATCTAACTTTTAACACTCATATAAAATAAAAATAAGTAAAAAAAACCTTTCAACAAACAAATCGGACTAAATTTTAACATTTTAAGTTTTATGGCTTCAAACTTTATACGAATCTCATTAACATTATCGATTGAAGTATATTTTCTTCAATTCTTCGATTTATCTTAATAAATTTTTAATTAAAAATCGATTAGTTCATTAATTAATTAATATATCAATTTTCTTAATTTTCATAAACTATAGCAAATTAATTGTTGATTCAAATGTATTTATTAATAAAAGTCAACCTTTTTAAGTTAAAGAAAGGTACTATATTTATATTATCCAAAGCTTAACCAACCTTATCGTGGGTAAAAAGTGTTAACAAACAATAAATTATACGCACAAAGTGAATTATTTGCTCCAATCTCTATCCTATTTTTGTGAATTAAAACATGAACATGTTTGAACTTCTTACGATAATGTTGGCTTTTTTAATAACTTTAGAACTAATATATTATTTTTTAATGATTTAATAATTAATTGATCAAAATAATTTTATTTAATCTTTAATTAAAAATTGATTAAAATTCTACATGATTTATTACCAATTTAATGTTTCTAATTTAGATGAATCAATAATAACATCTCAGAATAAATTTCACTGAAGATAAGATTTAGAGAATTCTAAAAATATGTAGTCTTATATGAAAAAGATGTTATTTCCAAACTAATTAAGACGGATCAATTAAAGTAAATTAAGAGAAAAAGTTAGGATGTCAAATATAGCTTGGCCCATGTGGCCTGGCCCAGCCTGACTTCAGCCCAGATTGATTAAGCCACGGGCTAAAATTGTATGATCCTATTGGGCTATGGGAGAGGCTCGGGTTGAATGGGTCGGTCAATTGTCATCCCTGAAAAAAAGAAGCAAAGTAGAGTACCAAATTATTTTTCAATTTTGCCATCGTTGAATCAACAAAATTCTTAATAACATCACAAATGTACTTTCACCAAGTTTAATGAGATATTAGTGACTTTCATTTTAATATAACCTTTCTCTTAATAAAGTTAATTAGTGATATACAAAGTAAAGTTAAAATTTATTAGAATCATTAATATGCTCGTAATTTTTCAAAATTTTTAATAAAAATATATTTATAATTTTCTAAAAATATTAATAATTCTTTTGTGCTTTTATTTATAACACCCGTATTTTTAATTATCAACTCTTATTATTTTTATTATCAACTTGCATTAAATTCTTAATTACAAATTTTAAAACGATATTATTTTTATTATATGATAATATTATTTTGTAAATTAGTAGTTAGAGTTTTTTATTAAATTTGATGACAAAAGGAATAGATATTATAAAATTAAAATGATAAAAAAGTAATTATAAATTTTTAAAAATTAAAATACATTAATATAAGACAAAGTAAAATGAATTTAATATAATTTTTAAAATTGGGTCCCTGTAAAATTATTAATTATAAAATAACTAAAGTTGTTTTAAAAATTGAAATACATTAATATAAGACAAAGTAAAGTGAATTTAATATAATTTGTAAATTATAAAATAACTAAAGTTATTTTAAAACTTGAAATACATTAATATAAGACAAAATAAAGTGAATTTAATATAATTTTTAAATTGGGTCCTTGTAAAATTATGAATTATAAAATAACTAAAGTTGTTTTAATTAGACAATAAAAAGAGTAATGGGATCATCAAACCTGAAACCGCTGTGTCCTTCCCGCTCCAAGCTTCACTGTACTCTACTTAGATCGCGCACAGGCACGGAGACAGTCACAGTCACAGACAATTCCTCGTATCTTGTCCGAATCGCAGCAACCCAAAGTGGAGATGGGCCCACCAAACAGTGTCCGTACGATCTCGCAGGAAGCGTTCGACGAGCTGGTGAAAGAGAACGTAGAAGAACTCGGCATGGACCCAACCGAGGCTCTCCAAGACGCCATTGACACACTCTCTTTGCAAGGCGTTGATCTCTGCGGTAAACCCATCAATCTCATTTTCTCTTTTCTTTGATCTGACTTCTAAACTACGGTCGTTTTTGCTGTTTCCGGGCGTGTACTTTGTCGATTTCTTTTTTTCTTTCATTTTCTTTGCTGTCAAGCAACAACCCATTTCCTATTAATTCCGATAATGGAGTGAAGTTTAAATTTTGGATCATAGTTACTTACTGGGTCTTTTGGATCATAGTTACTTACCGGGTCTATCTTTTGGACTGTTATTTTATTTTCTTGATCTTTATTGTTGTAGGGATTGTGACGTGCATTCCAGGAGAGGGTAGCGTGAGAGATAATCCAGTGATACAATGTTTGGATAGATTGAAGGAACTTGAACCTAAAGCCAAGGATATAATTGGAGAGGATGATTTAGATGAGATTGCAGGGTTGCTCAATAAGCTGATAGGGTTGTGTAGCGATGAAGGGTCCCCAAATGCTGCAATTGCAGTAAAAAATAATGGGATACAAAATGTTTGCTCTATTTGTTCTAAGATCGGTACTGGGCCGGAGCAAGCCCTTGTTTTGGCGTTGAAGACGTTGAAGTTGTTTCTTCACGGTATGCATGCGGATGATACTTGCTAATTTTTTGCCTTTGAAGTTAGTTTACAGAATTAGGATCCACGGACCAGGAAGGGTGGAGCTTTTATGTGCTTATCTTTATCAATTGGAGCACTTGATAGTAGAGAATAATGCAAAGGAAATTGGCCAGTTCTCATCTGAGATTAGACATTCTGCTTTCAGATACCAAAATTTCAGCAATACAACTGGTTTTCCCATTCCACATGATTAGATTATTTGATGCTATTTATCTTGATATTGTTAGTTAAATTAGATTCAGGTATGAAACATATAATGGGATATTTGGTTGAGCACTCCTGAGAAACTGTTAAGGCTTCAGAATTACATCTTTCTTCTGTATAATTCGACAGCCATTGTTACTGGATTTATTTGCATAGAGTGTTGTTTGTGGGCTTTATTTTCTGCTAAATATTTAAATTCCTGAACCTAAAACTGTTGATTATGATTATTTCATGCCTCATTTTTTATGACTGATTTATCTGGGTAACATGCAGATGTTCAAAGTACAGAGATATTTAGATCCTGTGATGGACCAAAAATCTTGATTAGTATCTTAAAGGATGGGAGCAAAACTTTAGACATCTTGAATAGTGGTTTTGCAGTTGTTGCTGCAGCTGCAACTGGGAATGAGATTCTAAAAGAGTCCTTCATGGAATTGAAAATTGATGAGCTTATTTTGGAATTACTAGATAGAGAAAGTAAGGGAAGCATCCAAAGTTTATATGATGCCATACGCATTCTGTTAACGCCTGATGATAATCGCGTAGTGGCTTCCCAAGTAAGTACTTGTTCTGAAAACATATTAGTCTTGTGGTTAGTGTGCTTAAAATTTTTGAGATTACTGATCAATTATACATGCCTGTAAAGTGAAATTAGATATAGAAACTGCAAAAGTTTTGCTAAACAGTCCTTTCAATGACCTATTTAATGACAAAGCTAATTTTCTTCGAGTAGCTGATCGCTATATGCAAATTTAGGTATATGGTTATGCAAGAAGATTCGCAAAGATCGGAATTGCAGGATCCCTTGTTGATTCACTTTGTGCAGGGCTTACATCACCTATTTTAGTCTCGGCAAGCATCGCTTTGAAGGCTGTTGCTGTCAATGTAAGTTCACTAACCCCTAATGAGATATCAGAATCTGAATAATGTTGCATGAAACTCAAGTCAATAGGACTTCTTTTATATCAACTACTCTCAAACAGTTTGCAATTCAGACTCTAGAAGTGATGTGTTCAGAGCCTTTTCTTCTCTCCTATTTAAATTCCTTTTTCCTGTTTGAAGAATATGAACTACTAGTTGTCTGCAAAAGCTTTTTTTTATATAACCTATTTAAAAAATTAGTGATTAAAAATATTACTGTAAATGTATCGTCTAGAATTATTTTAACACATCGGCAGTTTAAAAAAATAAAACAGACATTCATGTAAATAGATAACTCAAAATCACAAAACAAAAAATAAAATAAAAACTTTACTGTGGCATGAACTTGTATGAACTTTGAACTTATAGAAACCTTCAACTGTAACAACATACAATGATATTTAAAAATATAAAAATCTCATATAAAAAGAAAAGTTAAAACCATGAAAAGAAAATTAAATATTTACATAAATAAAAAAATTATAAAATTTATCTTGAAAAACAATACTCCAATGCAGCATCACTATTCTAACGGATCAATCTTTATGCCTTCTATGTTCAACAATAGCAAATAGAGCGAAAACATTTATACCAACTCTAAACGAATTTAAGCAAATCTAACTCTATATATTAACTTAAGATCTTTCTTAATTAGATCTTTCTTAATTAACTCAAGTCACATACCTGTCAGTTGCATCCTCTGCAAGATCTCTGGCTCCTATAGGTCCAACAATTAGAACTGTTTACCTTGCCTTTATAGTTAATGCTATCGAGCACACAAATTTCATTCGAAATATGGGCTTTATTTCTTAACCCTTAGAAAATATCCTCCTCATAATGTTCTTATGTATTACAGGATGACATATGTAAATCCATCGCTGAGAGGGGTGGCATAGATGCAATTCTTGATTGTATTGATGAAAGTGGTGAACAAGGCAACAAAGTTGTAGCTAGAACTTTATGTTCTTTGTTAGCCAAGGTACAGCTAGAAGACCCTCTTTCTGATGTTTAGTTGCTCTGTCATATTTCAACTTTATACATCGCCAATCCTTTCTCTTTCACTTTTGAAGATGGATTTATGCCTGTTACAGATCATGTTTCATTTAATTAGTTGGCAGGAAGTGATTCAAACAAGAGTGCCATTGTTGAGAAGGGGGGAATGGACAGAATAATCAAACTGTCATCCAGATTTCCTGACGACCCTTCTGTCCTACAAGAGGTAATAGTCAGTCTTCTACAATTTGCTGTACATAGCAACAGACATCATAGCTGAATTAGGCACAGTTTTCTGCATAATCAAATACCATGGCATTCGACAAGCATCATTAGTTGCACGGAGGACCATGAATTCCAGGAATTCCCTAATTCTCTACTGAAAATTGTTAATTGCTCTATTGATCAAAATACGCTTACATTTATTGTTGTGGCGGTGTCTAATATCAGGAGGAAGCGGTTATACTTCCAATTAGTAATCATGTTTGTTTGTGAAATTCTGTAGTAATGTTACTCGATTTTAATTCCCTTTACCATGTTATGTATGTTTTACTATCCAATGGCCATATGTAGTATATAACACTTGACTAATGCAATTTTGTAACCGAGCACTTTGGTTCAGGTCATGTCAATCATTCAGGTCCTCTCATTAAGGTCCCCAGCTAATGCAGACAAAGCCATGGAATCAGGGGCTGGGGACCTTGCCCTCCAAGCCATGCAGAAGTTCCCTTCTGTGCAACAATTACAGAGGAGTTCTTGTCTTATGATCCGAAATCTTGTCGTCCGGAACCCAGAAAACAGGCAAGTCCTTGAACCCAGGTTCCTTCCTTCTTAAAAGTGAAATCATCATTATTGGGAGAACTTTTCCCTTTGCCTCAAGGACATTTTAATAATAATGGTCATAATTTTTCCATGGTTACAAAATTAAGTCTGTTTTTCTTCTTGACAGAACTCTCCTGCTCAGTCATGGCATTGAGAAACTTATCAGGAGGGCCAAAGAAAACCATGAAACCTGCAAGGATGCCGCCACTGATGCTCTGAGGGATTTAGGCGTTGACAACTACAACTTATAGTTGTCCTTCGAAATATTCATGCCTGGAGTGTTTCTTGATTGTTCGAGGGAATCGAGCGTGAACAATGCATAGCTTAGTTGCCAAAAGTATTAACTTTCTTGGGATCACAGCTGCTGCCTCTTGGTTCTCGAGGTTGAATGGTTTTGTTAGCTTGTTTCAGCTTGGACTTGCTGGAATTTCCATATTTTAAAGAAAGTATCTTCGTCTTGTCAAATATTCTCAGGCTTAATCGGTATTGCCCAACTCCTAAGGGGAGCTAGACAGCTTAGGGTTGGCATTGCACCTGAATTTCATCTGAAGTTTGATCGGGTTCGAGTTGTAATTAAAATGATGTCGTTTTAGTATGATTCCAACTACTACTACCAAAAGAAGTGTAACATAGGCAGAAGCCAATCAAAAAGATCAAATCTTGAAAGCTTAGCACAATCATAAGCTCCATTTACACATCTTAGAAGCTCGCCACCATTTAATCTAAAGCTTACTGTTCAATCTGCTCAATATATGATGAATCAAAAGGTGGCGTTGAGACCTGGCAGGTGATGTAAATGAGGCAATAAAGGAATCACAATGTTAAGGAACGACAATCTTGTAAAACAAGGACACTAACCCTGAAACAGCCAAAATCGTCCATTTCATTTCATAAGTCAGCTAAACATGACAACAGTAATTTAGTGATGGACAGCTCAAAGTTTCAATATGATTCTACAGTATGATCATGTCATGGAAGCTACATGAATTGGTCCAAGAGTCAATGAGGCCAGCTCAAAGTTATAACCCTACGCTTAAGATTTTGTCTTGACAACTCGAATAACAGGTTCAACCTCAAGATTTTTACATTGCTCGTGCTCTTCTGATGCCTTGAAAAAAAGCCTGAAAAATACAAAGTAAGACCACAAGATGAAATAAAATAGTAATACAGAACTCGCAATAAGCCTGAAACAATAGAGTCAAACAAAAATATGAAATGGTCCCAGATATTTGGAGTTGTCACTGAAGATATCAACAGCCAGTATATCGAAAATACTATCAGATACTACAAAAGCCAAAAGGTGATTGCATACCAGTTGACCATGCTATTGGAACATCTTCTGAAATTGCTTTTTCTCTTGGTTCCGTCGATCAGTAATCTGCAAGAATTTCAATGAAAGGTCACTCATTTACTATGAATAGATACTATAAAATCAAGCAAATCCCAGTTGATACAATAACCTTCTTCCTTGCAGCATTGAGCTCCCTTATTATTCCAGCTGAAAGCAACAGATAACATGCAAGTTGTCAGCAAATTTTCTTATTATTCACAAGAAATTCAACTAATTATGCATTCTAAATTTCTTTTCACTAGATATTTAAGCATCAATAGGAACTTCAATGATCAAAAACTACAGCAATGAGCATGTGCGCAGAGACTTCATTTTCACTAACCGTCACTAGGTTCCAACTGTAATGCCTTCTTAAAGCTCTCTACTGCAGCATCTATATCATTAAGAGCCATGTATGCCTTAACATAGAAGAAAGAATAATAGGCATTAGTTACAATGTTAACATTGGATCTTATAAGGTTTAATAACTAGTTCGGATCTAAAGTACCACAAAAGACAACCACCTGACCCTGGCGAAACAAAGCTTTCACATTGTTGTCACCATCACGCATTGCAAAGTCTGTATCCAACAATGCTCCTTTTAGGTCCCCTAATTTTAACTTGCAAGCCTACACATAAAGTGAGAACTGCTTCAAAAAATTTCATTTCATTTGAGAATGATACGAGCAGAAATTTAAGGATGATCAGAGAATCAGAATGCAGCTAGCTATAAATCAGATAGGTGACGAACATAACAACCATATGCTTGTTCCCACCCACCCAGGTAAAGCATCGAATGCCATATTGCTATTGTAACATATCCTAAGCAACAAACGATGAAATTGCACTGCTCTAATAGCTATTTTCCTTGCCAAACTTGGGTAAACCAAATGAACATTACATAGAATGAAAGGCATGTAACACAACCCAAAGAACAACAATGACAAGTACTCACAGAGCTGTTAGTAAATATTTGTGATTTTGTCTTCCTCAGAGATGAACTCTTCTCTGTCAAGTCACAAGGGGAAAAGCAAAAATCAGATGGAACTGAGGTATGGAATGAAATTAACGTGGCAGAACAACTATCGTGTCATCATTGTGGCAAGAACCATAAAATAAAGACCTTCTACCTTCATCAATCCCTTCTTTCTCCCAGCAGATATCCAGATAGCGCAAGGCCTTTCGATATTTCCGAAGAGCCATTTTGTAGTCCTGATTCTGAAATCATTAATTGTGAAGTTTAATCAACACAAGATTACTGTGGTGTTGAAATTTAGCTTTTTGGGAATAGTGTTTCAAGAAGGAAGAGAAAGACAAGGGAAAAGGCAAGGCACGGAAGATGAGTCTTCAAGACACACAGAAACTAGAACCACTAACTTACCTCAAAGGCTTTGATGCTCTTATTGAAAAAAACTTTAAAGGACCATATTATTGGTAAATGCTTCAAAAACAACAGTTTATGATTCTCTGCTGATGTAAGTTATGTGTTAACAAAAAGTTCTACAGTTTAATTAGTGGTACACCAAAATAAGAACTGTACATTAGTCAGAATAACATAAACCATAATGGTTACCTTGTAATTTTCATTTCCAAAAGCCTTGATTGAATCTACAGCTTCAATCCACCAAGAAAGTTCATTAGGACTCTCATTGAGGTCAGCAGGCCAATCTGGATAAGTATCACCATCCTTGAAGAAATTAGATACTCCATCGTTAGCTCCCTCAGGGATCTCTCCACAATCTTGAATTATCACGTCAACATTAGGGCGATCACCATCGTCAGTCATGACATGCTCAATTGAACGAACAACTCCCATTCCTTTAACTACCTTTCCAAATACAACATGCTTTCCATCCAAATGAGATGTCCGAGTTGTTGTTATGAAGAACTGTGATCCATTTGTATTGGGGCCAGAATTAGCCATAGACAGCATTCCTTTCCTTTCATGCTTAATTTCAAAATTCTCGTCCTCAAATTTCAGACCATATATAGATTCTCCCCCTGTACCATCTCCTGCAGAGATATCTCCACCTTGCACCATAAAACCTTTGATAACACGATGAAAACAACATCCCTGAAATAAACATCATATATTAGTATAATCAACCAAAAAATAGATGATATGCATTCCCAAAGTCTCATACAAATACTTCCATGAAAATAAAGAGGTAGAGCTAGGTTGCATTCCAAAAGGCCATGTTTGCTACTCAATTGTAGTATTAGGCAATCAAAAGGAACTCCTGTCTCTAGTACGAATTCAATAACTAACTAATGTGCAGTTCAACAATCAGAAAGCACCTCAGGTATGTAATGAAAAAGAAATTACACATCTGGAAGTAGTTAAGTCCTTCTTAGAAAATTATTTTTCTCCCTTTAGGAAAAGAACAAAAAAGTTCCAGAGCAACTGGACTTCAAGATAAAGAAATAAAGAAAAAAGTAAATTTTCATAAACTTCAAGAAAATATCCACAATCAGAAGGTAGTGAAGAGTCAACTCTTTCGTTACTGTTCCTTACAATCAACTTGTCCCATGTCAAGATTTCCATCAGCCAAAGTCTTCACAGTGAACTAGTCATCAGCTATGCATTCACAAAGCAGCACCAACAACACGTAACTTAGAGACTAGAATGCCTCTGACCAAAGTAAAACAATAGACTTATTACTACAAAACATTCTCAAAAACCGAATAACAAAACAACAATTAAAGGAAAATTGCGACAGAACGAAAAGTACTCAATCAAGATTTCTAGCCTCAATCAGAAGGTAGTGATATCCATTGCTACTCCTCTAAACAGAAAGACAGCAGCCTTTCCAAAATCAAAAGATATCAACTTGTCCCTATTCAAGATCTGTTAATACCAAACGTTTCAAAGTGAAATAGTCAACAATCAATCAGAAAGAGCAGAAATGTCCCATAACTAAAAGACTGCAGTGCCTTTGAACAAAGAACGAACACAGACTTACAACTAAAACCAATGTCAAACAACTCAAAAAACCAAAAAATAAAAGAAAATTACGAAAGACAAAAAATTACCGATTTTCAAGGATGCCATGAACTTATCACCAACAAATCAAAGAAACAACTTGAGCACGTAAACACTCGCAAAACTCAACACCAAACTCATAAAAGGTACAAAAACGAGTACATGGCAATGCAGAAATGGCAAAAAGATCCAATCTTTACATATGCATGACACCTTATAATGGAGGGGCACACCAGTGTTGGGTCCAATGCCTTTCTCTCCAGTGCAAAGAGACCTGAAATTCTCAGAAGTCTTTGGAACGACATCGTTAAAGAGTTCCACCACCACTCTACCTTCAAGCTCTCCTCCAATACTGATGTCCAAGTAGCACTTTGGCCTTCCCATCTTGGTCTCTCTGGCTCCCTTGCTCTGTCTCTTTCTGTGTTAAAGAGTTTCTAAAGTGTCTCTAGAGGCTTAATGGGTTAAAACCCTAGTGCCACCCATTCTTATTTATATCTTAAACTGGTAGAAATGGATTATATTTAACCAAAACCACCCCCACACAAAAAAAAAGGGAGAGAGCTTTGAAGAGAGTTTGTTTTCCTTTGTCTTACTGGTTTCCCTCTTATAGGGGGACAAGACAACATTTCATGCTTCCAACAAACGTTTAGCACGGTTTGGTTTCTTTGCAATGATGCCCCTAATATTTTAGTATATTGAAAACTTAGCCCAATTCTTTTCTCACTTTCAGCAAGTTATTTTTGTTTTAGTCCTTATAACTCTTGTTTATTTATTCACTTCTATCTCACCAAATACCAATCATCCAAGCAACTGTGGCATCAAATTTTATAAACTAATCAATTTTTATATATTAAAATTAATTAATTTTTATTTAATAGTCTGTCTTTTATTAGTTTTTATTATTATTTTCCTACTTATTATTATTACTATCGTCACTTTTATCATCATCATCATTGTTATTATTAGTACTTTATTTTTATTTTCATTTTTATCTTTACTTTCTTTTTTAATTATTCACTTTATTTTAATTTGATTTATTATTTCTTATTTCCTGCTGACCATTCGAAAACAATCTCTCTACTAGTTTGAGGTAATATTATGTACACACTACACTGGATCTTTCCATACTTTACGTTAAACTGTTGCTATTATTATAGTTTCTATTTTCAATTAACTTTAAATTAAGGACATATTTTTTTAATTTTATATTATTTAATTTTTAATTGATTTTATAACGGTTTAATATCGATTAATCCTTTTATGTTACTGATCTAACTTTTAATTTAGTTTTTAAAATATCAAACAAGACAATAGATCCTATCCAAATAAGAGTGACTTCTATTTCCTAGTTTTTTTCAATATTTTATTAAAATGCAATAAGTCAAACTAAGTTGGATAATGCATTTTATGTCTCATAACAAGTCTCATTTTTCTACCCTTTTTTCCGGAGCCAATGGTTATTCGTAACTATTACTTTGACACAAAAGAAGAGTTCGACTCAATGCTTTATTTTCGGCCTAGTTGATCATGATTGGACATTAATTTCTGACCTAATTGATCCAGATTGGACATTGATAGTATGAGTCATGATTGCAAACCAACGAAATTAATGGTGACACTATGCAGTGCTTCGATTGAAATGGAAAATAATCATGCAAAGACAGTTGAGAGATAATATTTCTAAATATTATACAAACAAAACTTTGTACTTAATAGTTTGATTTATAGAAATTTAAACACCCAAATAAAATTTTTAAAAATTCTTAATACTAATATTAAAAAATTAACATTTTTTAATTCAAAATTAAATATTTTGGAAACCAAGTTTTCATGCACCTTCAAATTTCAACGTTTAGATGATTCATATCAATTATCTCAGCAACAACAGGCACAATGTTGACAATTGGGCATATGCATAAAATAGGAAGGAAACACAAAAAGTTGGAGATGAGATGACTACTTCCATAGACAATGCAATAATGCTAATGGTAATGGCAAGACTTAGGGGGCCTAAGAGGACTATTGTCTTTTGGTATAGTAACACCACTGTCTCCTTTTGCTTTCGTGTGTACATAAGTCCACCAAAGTAGGGTTTCCATTGTCAAAGTCTAGAGTTGTCCACCTAACTAATGGAACAAATTGTAGCCAATTAGAGAGGATTACCATGGATACATAAGTGTACATACATATAGTTTTTCTTGGGATTCCCACCAAAATATCTATTGTTGTTTTTAAGATATGGAATTATTATATAATTTAAGAATTTTTAAAAAATATCTTAATGTTTGTAATTGTTTAGAAAATTTTATTCTCTTAAATTTCGGTTAAAACATACGCTAAATAAATGTCAGACGTGAATCAATCATATGAAGTAACTCAGTTATTAAAATTGAAATAACTTAACAAAAGTCAACTCAAACTATAACAATAACAACTAAGTGAAAGTCTTGATACGTTAAGTCTAGAGAAGTTCAGTAACACGTATTCTTATCCTTAATTGATAGAGAGATTGTTTTCGATAGATCCGCTTGTGTGCATATACATATTAAAATAATAAATTAGTAATAATTTAAAATAAAAATAGGCATAAAAGATAAATAATAAAATAAAAACTAGTAGGTACAAATAGAAATATATAAAATAAGTAATAAAATAAATAATACAATGTAAAAAGTAAAAGATAAAATAAGTAAATAAATATATAACCTAGAAAGAAGACAAGTATAAAAATAAATTAAACAAGTCATTACCAGGAAATATTTAGGTTAATTAAATAATTAGGAAGAAAGTACTACGTATTAAAAATTTAAACTCAATACAACAAATAATAATCGAAAAAAAATGCCTAAAAGACTTAAGAGAATGAGAAGGACTTCTCGAGTTTAATTAATTTAGCCTAAATTTAATAATAAGTTGGATTATCGTGTTAATGACTTAATGATGTCCATATTATTATTTTTTAACCAACATATAAGATAAGAGATTTTTTATAAAATTAAAAAATAAATAAAATATTTAAAAAAAGAGAGATTTTTTGAAGTGTCTATTATCTTTATTTTTGTACGTATGTATAAATTTCTCAGAATTTTTAAGCACAAGAAAAAAGGCATTTAAGAAAATAAAAATTGAATGGCCTAGTTAATGGAGTTGCTTGGCCCATGTAAATGGTTGGATTAAGGCTAAGGTTGGTGGATCATATTTCCAGGAAGAACCCAAAAGACACACAAAACATTCTTAAACGCTTCTGTGCAAAGGTATAAACAAACTCTTATCATCAAGTACTTTTGTTCTTACTAGATTTGACTGACAAGATTAAACAATTATCCTGTACTAGATTCACACAAAAGCTGCCGTATCCCCATTTCTGAGCTAGAATATTTTGTCCAGGATCATTATGTCCTATTCTGTCAATTAAATCTTAATCATCTATTTATATGAGTCTTGTATCTATTTATATGCATCTCATGTAGATCCCACATAAATAAATGATTAAGATTCAAATGGTCCTATTCTGTCAATTAAATCTTAATCATCTATTTATATGAGTCTTGTATCTATTTATGTGGATCCCATGTAGATCCCACATAAATAAATGATTAAGATTCAAATGGACAGAATAGAACAGAGTAATCTTAGACAGAAAATTCAGATTCATTTCTGATACCAACTGGTAATAAAATGGTTTTGCTATTTTATAAGGCAAGGAAAGCAAGGCAAGGAAAGAAAAAGGGTTTGGTTCTGAACAAGTCTAGCATGAAATTAAATTTTTTATAAGGTTATTTACGAAAAAATTATTAAACTTTACTTAATTTTTTAATTATATCATAAAATTTAAAAAGTGACAATAAAATGTTTAAATTTTTAATTTTTAAGTTTTAGCTCAAACTTTAAAAAGTAACAATAAAATGCTTAAATTTTGAATTTTTTTTCAATTTTATCCCAATGTTGGTGTCTACGTTAAGTTTGCTGATGTGATTTGTTACGTGTTTCAAAAACCCTAGCTATTAATGCACATCAGCCAAAATTAACATAACAAATGAAGATTAATGAAATGGTGTTATTGTTAAAAATGAAATCCCTAAATCAATTTATGCAGTCTCAGTCATTCGTTATATGTTTGTTCTTCCGATGTCCTCAACTCTTCAATATCTGTTTGTTCTCCCGATGTCCTTAACTATTCGTTATTTGTTTGTTCTTTCATCACCCTAAACTACTCTTACATTGCAGCATACTACACCAACAAACTCTTTGTTTTTAGTTTGTTCTTTTGAAACCCTCAGCGTAAGGACGTTAGGCTGCATAATATGAAAATCAAAAAGTGAAGGCATTGAGAAAACAAACTAAAAATGAAATAAAAATATGAAATACTAACGTCATGCTATAATTAAAAAAATTAAAAGTTTGAACATTTTATTGTCACTTTTGAAGTTCGAGTTATAATTGAAAAAAATTAAAATTTTAAGTATTTTATTATCACTGTTTGAAGTTTAGGCTATAATTGCAAAATTGAGAAAAATTTGAAATTTTTTTATAATTAACTCTTTTTATATGAAAATCACTATTTGAAGTTTGAGCTATAATTGTAAAATTGAGCAAAATTTGTAATTTTTTTATAATTAACCCTTTTTTTATTAACAAAATAATTTAAAAATTTGTCATTTAAATTTTGATCTAAAATCTATTTTTTTCATACAAAAAGACATTTTTATATATTTAATAAAATAACGTCATTTTGTATATTCATAAATAGTTATTTTAGGATCTATTAAGATTTGATTGAATTTGAATTCAAATCGAATGGTTAGGCGAATTAAATTTTATATTATTTAAATCTGGATTCAATTCAAATTCGAATTGAATACTTCAAGCTCAATTAAACTTCATTTGATTGTCTTTTAATTACTAATTTATTATATAACATTAAAAAAACAAAAAGGAAATGATCATCAACTAGTAAGATATTCCTATAAGCAATAATTGTGATATCCTTAGAAAAAATACCTTCACTTATCTCTCACCATAAGCAATTGTAGATTAAAATACTCCTTTTTCTTTCTTTTTTCAATAAATGAAAGAAAAAAAAGGTAAAAGGTATGTGTGATGTGTAGTAAGGTGAATTTTGGACTATATGTAAATTTATCATTTAGACAATGATAATATAGTTTATAGATTAGGCCAAAACCCAAATCTCCCAAAGTGACATTGGGGTCCTAAATCACACTCTCCTCTACCCAACAAAGGAATGTTTCTTTTTAAATGCAATATGCAACAATTAAGACAAATCACAACCAAGGAATCCAATGCAACTATAGCAAAATGAAGAAGGTAATAGCAAATAAGTTGAGTGCAAGATCTTAGGTTCGAGTCCTGATAACGACAGTGTGAAAATTCATCTAATGTGGTAGCTCCTTGAGGGAACCAAGCATTGGGCCGCCTTTCTGATAAGCTAAGTAAAATTAAGCTATGATTTACCCCCTCATTATTCTGTTAATAGAAATGTGAGGACACCTGGAGTGGGTAATTATACCTTTTAAATGCAAGAAGGCAATAGCAATACTCAAACGAACTTAGCTTTTATTATCATATATCACTATTCCTCTAATCAACTTAACATAAACTCCTAATAATAAAATGGCAAGTTGGCACTTGAAACCATCTCTTTTTATCTCTTTTAGTGCTAAACCTTTTAAGTAAAAGATGAGTTTTTATAGGTTTTAGACTTTTAGTTACTCATTCACATTATAATAATAATAGAAATGATTTGATAAGTGCTTCATTCTTTTTTATCTCAAAATGTTTAATGCTAATTCATGGACATTATATATGATGTTAAATAGATTTGATATTGAGTCCGACTCACTAAAAACTTTATGCTCGAGCCAAATTTATTTATTTTTAATTTAAAATTTTAGAACGATATTCTTCTATTAAAAAATGACCTTATTTTTAATTGAAAATTTGAGTTTCAAACTAAACTAAATCATATAGAGTTTAAATTCGGTTTAAAACTTAAAATAAAAATAAAAATAAAGTTCAAGTTGAAACTCAATCAATTCAAATTAAATTCGTTGCCAAAACTAAAATAATATCACTTAACTTGTCATAAAAACAAAGAAGAGGCAATGTACAAAATCAAATGAACAGGAAAAAAAAATAAAACACAAGTTTTTGACAATAACCTCAAAAAAACAAACGTACCAAAAGTATTAAGGTTGGCTTGTACTGGCTTCAGTTTTACGGTGGCTTTTCTCTTGGGCTTCATCTTTAATCTCTTCCCGAGCCTCCTCCACCTCCGCCGGAGCATCTGCCGGCCGTGGCGGTCGTGGGTGGACGTGACCGTCAATGCAAGAGGAGCATTTTCTCTCTACCCAACCTTCCATATCATACTCGCCAAAACCCAAAATCCTACGACCCGAACAGAGCCTACCAATCATGCAGGCTATTACTCCAAGGATAATAATCACTGCAAGAACTGCTATGAAGGCTCCAACGGACCCATGACTGCCGTGCGTGGTGTAGGCTTGCGGCGGTGGTTGCATCTGTTGTTGTTGGTCTAGCGGTGTTGACATTGAGAAATAGTGTGTAGGTGGTGACAAGTTTTTTTAGGGGATTTTAGGAGTTGGGAATTTTTGTTTTTGGGTGTATTTGAGAAAAAGATTGTTAAAAATGGGAACTTGGAACTGGGTTTCGTTGGGAGTTGTGTTTCAGTGAAGAAGTTGATAACTTTTCCAGGATTTATGAGCTAAGAGACTGAATACTTATGTTGGTTTTGGAGGTTTGAAGAAAAGTGGAAGAGAAAGTGGTGGGCGTGTTGATGAGCTTTTAGAAACAATGGATAGTATTAGTATTACTTGGATTTGCTACATTTCCTTTTCTAAAAATGCTTTTCCCTTACACATTAAAGTTTTTCTGGAAGAAGGTGAAGAAGCCTTTATAACTGGTGAAATTGAAAAGCGGTGAGGAAAAAAAAAAAAAGGATGGTAAAGCATAGAAAGTGAAGAATGTTTTATTTTGTAAAACTCAAGGATAAATCATTTGTCAGCTTTTCTGGGACTGCAAGTAGTGATTAGAAACTGTGTTGACATTGTTTTGATTAGGAAATCTCCAAGGTCGTCCTGTGTATTGAAACTCCACCCAAAGATTAGAGCTAGTTGGAGCAAAAGATTTCAACCTTGTCTATTATATTGCATGTCACGCCAAGTTACTTGGTAGTTCTTTGGAGTCATTAGTTATTATTTTACCTTGTTGGGATGAGAAAGTATATGCACACTGTTTCACATAATTGTCATTTAGTACTTTGTAGATGTCCTTTCACTTTCAGCCACTTGTATATGACTTCAATTGCCATTACTATATGGGAATTGTGTAAATACTGCTCTGAGGATCACCAACTTATAGCAAAGGAACCTGCTTCCAATCTCAATACACCAGCAACTGCAGATTGCCCAGAAAAGTTTTCTTCACGTTTAGACATTAATTCTGGTAGAAAGTGTTGCTATTTGTTTTCTTTTGTCTTGTAAAGGGCATTTATACATACCCGAAACATCATTTCAGTAAGAATTGAGTGTGGAATAAGCCATAAACTCTTCTTCTTTTGTTAATATTGTCCTTATCAGTACCCAGTCGTGAGAAATGACTTACAAATAATGATTCTGTTATGGAAAAATGCAGTGAGTAATAACGGCAATATATGGAACTGAATCCATTAATGTAATGTTCAATCTTTCAACTATCACCACACACATACACATAAAAACACATTCTCACTCATATGCTATATTTATAACATGTTCTACCTAAGGGATAGAATGAGGCTAATTGTATCATTTTATAATTGTGATGAACTATGGTTTAATGAGTTAATCTATAGTTACTAAGGCACTATCATGTGCCTCAAGTATAATTAGTAAATTATTAACTATCCCATTATAGTTATTAAACATATATTAAGCAATTCAATTAATGGTTGCGAATAAGAAATTAATGTTGTGATTATATTAATGTTGTGATTATAGTACTCCATATATTTCTATCATATTCATCTCTTTACTCCATGAGATAATGATGCTTTTATTAAATGTAAAAAGCTACAACCTTTTTCTTTCTCAGCTCAACTTTTTATCGTACCCAAGCAATACTTTCTTGAAGTTGTGCTGCATTCCAGGGTGGCTAGTCATTTTAGTGCAGTGCAGACCAAAAGGTTTACTTGATAATTAAGAAAGTTCGAAACTTTTTTCATTTTTTGAGGGGATGAAACTATTTCATTGGTTACTTAAAAGGATTTTCAGTCGTCAGGATAGGAAAAAGTTCTAATTCAGCTAGAGCTTAACGATGTGTGCTACTTTCCAACTTGCCAATGACATTGGTAATCTTATCTAGAAACTGAAGAACAAAAACAACCAGTGTATATCTCATTGGTTCACGGAATTTAGAGGGTTTAGTGTTATGCAGCTTTATCCTTAATTAGTAGAGAAGTTGTTTTCGAATTATATAAAAACTAATCAAGCTGTTGAAATACTATATTCTTTGTCTGTCTAATTGCACCTTAGGTTTAAGATTCTAAAGTCAAATACTAGTTGCTTAAGCTAATAATCTTTGGTAGAATATTTGAAACTGATCAAATTTTAATAGAATTACTAATTTTTCAGAAACTCCACTTCTCAAAAGATTAAGCATCCACTGGACAAACTATAATCAGATTGTCATTAACAGGATAGCTCAACTTGGAAGCTTAAACAAACTACTTCAACTTCCACAGATGTAGACAAACATGAAGTCCAGCAACTTAGTTCAGTTTCTCAAGTTTCTTTCTATTGTTTCAACATGTTCCCTGTACGTATCCCAACATTCCCGAGTCATACAACTGAAGCTGAAAAGTTGCTGTTAAACAGATAAGAATTGAC
Organism: Erythroxylum plowmanianum; assembly: GCA_025531925.1. NCBI lineage: Eukaryota > Viridiplantae > Streptophyta > Magnoliopsida > Malpighiales > Erythroxylaceae > Erythroxylum > Erythroxylum plowmanianum. Next base: position 43,159,406 of record JANVCQ010000231.1, read on the forward strand.
ACTGTAGGAGTTAACCGTAGATTACAGTCTTTGGTTCTCCAAGTAAAGGTTGATCAGATTACAATACCATAGTATAAATTACCACATTGATAAGTAGTAGAATCCAGAGAAACCAGAATGGTGTTGGCTTGGCTGCATCCTTGGCACAAGTATTTTGAAGTATGGGATCCTTCTGTTGAAGGTAATAATGCACTGAACAAATCATAAGGGGTGTGAACCTATGACACATCAACCACTATGAAGGACAGACAGATAACGTCACACTAGTAACCAATCTGATCTTTAACACACTGTTCATGAAGGACAAACATGTAAGATCTCACTAGTAACCATTCTGATCTTTAACACACTGTTCATGAAAGACAAACAGATTGTGAAGAAGCTCGAATCGATCAGATAGGATCTAACTAGTACTCGAATCAGAGGTGGGTCTATACCTTATCAGCCATTGTGGGCAAAAACTGAAGGCCTTAAAACTTTCTATACCTTATCAGAAGAACCCTTCACAGGATTGTCTACTCGTTAATTCCTGAGCAAAACTCGATGAGAGTCATAGTGTTGTTTGTGTCAGATAACTAATGATTTGACTTAAACTATAAGTTTATTTTCATTTTCAGCAGCAGACATGAAAAAAGCGAAAAAGATAACTTTCATGGCCCATGCAGGTCTCGAACCTGCGACCTTCGCGTTATTAGCACGACGCTCTAACCAACTGAGCTAATAGGCCAGTTGAAAGCTTGCTACTTTGCTCAATACAACTCACTAATCCCTATCTCTAAAAATCATAAGAAGCCAAATATACACAAAATAAAATTTTTCAATATTTTAAAAACCGAATTGCAAATTAAACCGATATAATAAAAATTTTAAGATTTAAAAGATTATACCAATAGGTTAAATATTAAATAATATTAAAGAATTTGAAATATAAATAATTTATATTCTTATAAATTATTTTTAAAAAGGGACAAATTTTTGTGATAAATATTAGTGTATTATTTAGTATTCTCTTACAATTTAATAGCTTCAGCAAATCCAAATCATGTAAGTTCAGGCTTAAAACATCATTCCATGCCCTTTGGCCCTAGTTATGCATAATATCAACATCATTTAGTTTTTCCATAAGGGATAACAAATTAAATAGTACTTAAAATTTTTAGGAATTTTTCATTGCTAAATTTTTAAAAAAAATTAATTTAATAATTAATTTTTAAAATTTATATAAATCAAGTCAAAAATTATTGTTGCTAATTTAAATCATCTATCAAATATCATGTAATATTCATCTATTAGACAAATTAATAAAAACGATAATTTGATCTGATTTGTACAAATTTTAAAAAGTTAATCACTGAAAACTTTAGAAAATTGAAAATTTGGTAGTAAATTAAAATTTAGAAGTTTTTAAGTTTTCAATTACTAAACTTTTAAAATTTGTATAAATTAAGTTAAAAAGTTGTGTTTTGCTTATATGAAGTGTCTATCAAATGCCACTAGGAAATGTTTTTAATTCAATAACTAACCTTTTGCAAATTATATAAATCATGTCAAAAAGTTTTTTGTTGCTGCTAGGGCTGAGCCTATGACCGTTTATGATTTCTTATTCGAGGGTAGACACGAATCGGATTTTTTAGGAACATATCGAGAGATAATTGGATTTGGTTAGACGTCCATCATGTAAATGTCTATCTATTAGACAAATTAGTTAAAACAACAATTTGATCTAATTTGTACAAATTTTAAAAAATTAGTAACTAAATTTAAAAACTTTAGAAAGTTACTTTGAATTTGTTATCCCTTTTTATAATTAGTACACTGACTGTTAATAGTTACAAACTATTATTAATTTTAGTATCTTATCTAGTTAGTATGAAGATTTATGTAGAGAAAATTTACACAACAGCATGAAGATTAACATAGATTTTTTCAAAACCAGAAACAAGACAGCTTCATAGGAATGTAAATGTCATTCCAAGTTTCAAAGGGAAAGCTGTAGTAACCAATAATGTTTTTATATGGGGCAAATACAAGCAACTTCTTTTGTTTCTTGGAACTAACCATAGGTAGAAGAAGAAGTAACTAAGCAAGCTCTTTTATAGGCAACTAAGAGTTGATTGCAGATTACTCCACCAATGCACTAGCCAGAGCTGCTGTTCCTAACGGCTTGCCTCGTCCCATAGTGAAACCTCTGGTTCCATCAGGCATTCTTGGACCCCTTGAACTCTGCTTAGGAGATGCTTCATATTGTTGCAGAGAAGACAAGAGTGGGCCTCTTCCACCATGGCTTTGACCCCTTCCTCTGCTCTTTCCTCGGCCTCTTCCCCATCCCTTCTTTGACGATCCTGAGTTTTCTTCAGCCTGTCAAAAATGAAAATACAAGTACTCACACTTCTTTTCTGGATTCATCTCTACTGCCTCATTTGTGTGTACGTGTGATTCTTACATTACTTTCAGTGACACAGTCTGCATTGCTTAGGTGAGAGGGATCTTCAAGTTGTTCTTGACCAACTGTGTATTCATCATCAAAAATGCCATTGAACTCTGACTTTCTGTTCTTTAGAACAGATTTTGGCTGCCATTTTTCAAGTATGCAAATTTGTCAACTTTTCATTAAGCAGGACAATTCTCAATGAAATGAGTTTCAGGACATACCGAGCACCTAAGTAGCAGTCTTACACGGAGCCCTTTTCTCCAATTCCTTTCGTCATTCAAGGTCTCAACCTGGTGAAATCAGAAAACTTTGATGCATCGAGGAAAAAAAAAAGGGACACATAGCAGTTATGGAAGCCATAGAATTTGGACATACCGCTCTTTCAGCTATTTCTGGAACCTCAAACTCCACAAGTGCATGTAAATTGAAAATAAAGAATCATGAGAAATCTGCAAGTTATAGCGTACAGAATGTGTTTTAACTTATTATGAATACCTTGTTGCTCATTAAGAAATCGCTTTTGGAGCGGGACGAATTGGATTCCTGCGGATAACATATTCTGATGGTTTTCACACTGCTCAGGAAAGGAATATATGAGTAAGCAGCAGCAAGAACACATTAACAAAGAATGGCCCCGGGAAAGAAACTTAACCTTCCAACCACACTGAATATTTTCTCGAGGTTTTGGTGAGAGTGATCTTCAGGCAAGTTCTCCACAACAACTGTACGAGACTGCAAGTCCTCTCTGTCTTTTTCTGTGAAAGGAATCTTGCGTTTTACCTTCTTGCCATCTTCACTTAAAACCTGAAACAAGAGAAACAACAAATCAAAGTTGTTTTGAGAATGCCAAAAAGTTAACAACTCTGGCTTTTGATGCAGGAAAG